>JAYXIM010022513.1:0-14977 GCA_037575425.1 Anastrepha fraterculus
CACAGTCATCACTCGAAAAGCAAAGCTAAATACCTGGGTATGATCATTGACTCAAACTGGCCTGGAAGGCCCATATAATTCAAAAAAGGAACGAAGTGAAAAACAGATTGTATTGGCTACTCAATAGGGACTCAAAACTTCCAGTATATAACAAACTACTAATACCTATATAAGACCGTGAACGGCATAGAACTATAGGGGAACGCAAGCAAATACTAAAATATACAAATAATTCAACGACTTCAATAAAAATCTTAAGGACTATTGTAAATACACCCTGGAATGAAGACTTACACCGTGACCTAAAAATTGATCCCATAAAAGATGTAATGCAGAAATACAGCACAAAACACACACACAAATTACTAACTCATTCGAACAAAGAGGTACAAAAAATACTGCACATGGAGCTGACGCAGAAATTATGACTAAAGCTAATCACACCAACAGCATTAGCAGATACAACAACTATTTTGACAAACTATAACGAAGTATATTAACTGTTGCTAATATAATATATTAAATGTAAGCTATGTAACTGGTGCATGAGACAAGGTCTTTCCGTTAATCCGAACAAAACAACCATAGTCTTGTTTACGAGAAAACGGAAATTGGATGGACTCAGTCTTCCAACACTGAAAGGTGTGACACTTGAGTCTTTCCGATGAGGTTAAATATCTAGGAGTAATCTTGGATAAGAAGCTGACTTGGGAGACACACGTTTCACTGAAGGTGAATCGCGTATTGAGGATTTTTCAGCAATGCCGTAGAGCCTTTGGTAAAACTTGGAGTCTGAAACCTGCTGTGGTCCTATGGATGTACACAGCACTTATCAGACCAATCATCACTTACGCTTCTGTGTTATGGTGGCGACGGAACATGGTTCAGTACACAATGCGGGAACTATACAGGCTACAAAGAAGTGTATGTTTCTGCATCAAGGGTGCCATGAGTACAACCTCTGGTGATGCCCTAAATGCTATGCTTGATTTGCTCCCCCTGGATCTTAAGATGCAACAGGAAGCAATAAAAGCAATGTGTAGACCCCATAAATATGGTTTCTGGCACGAAGCCGGAACTTCGGGACACAGAGAAATCTTTAGGTTGCTATCTGAGCAGTATCCTCTGTTTTTGGCACCTAAAGACGACCTGATACCTACAGTTTCATTTGGAAGGAAGTTTGATGTCAGATTTCTATTGCGTGAACAATGGAGCAATCCAGAATGCATGCAGGGAGGTTTGACTGATATTTTCTTTACCGATGAGTCCAAGAATGAAAATAGGGTCTGGAGCTGGATGGTACTTAAACGATAGTAATAAGTATCACTATGCTATGGGGGAAATGGCAACTGTTTTCCAAACAGAAGTTTTTGCCATCCTGAAAGTAGCCGAATGGATAATCGAGAGGAGATGGAGCGGAAAACAGATTGGAGTTTTCAGTGACAGGCAGGCTGCACTGAAGGCCCTGAAGAGCGCGAAGCAAACCCTAAAGATTGTTCAATAATGTAAGAAGAAGCTCAATTCTGTCGCAAGACAAAATAGGCTTTTACTTATATGGGTTCCGGGACACTCCGGCGTTCAAGGAAACGAAATCGCCAACGAATTGGCCAAGCGTGGATCAGCGGTGGCCCCACAGGGGCCAGAACCAATCATCGGAATCAGTTCCGCAGGAATCATGAATTGGATCAATGATAGTGTAGGCAATCTGCATAAAGAGCGATGGTCCGGTCTGGAACGCTACAGAACTGCAAAGTGTTTTGTGACAAGTCCGAACAGAAAACTGTCAAACTTTCTACTAAAACTTAGAAGGAAAGACATTCGGTTGATGGTCGGTATCATAACCGGACACAACTCATGGGGTCAGCATATGACCACCATTGGTATCATTGAGAACCCAGTGTGCCTGCCATGCTTGGAGGAGGCGGATAGCACTCAGCACTTTCTCTGTGAGTGTCCTGCCTTTGCTAGAGCACGGCTACGAGCGATGTCATGAGAATGAGTAATATTCGTTCCCTAAAACTGGAGAATATTTACAGATTTGCCAAAGAATCTGGAAAATGCTCACAGGACTAACCATCTCTATCTCTGTCTCTATTCTTTTCTATCTCTTTCTCTGATACTTTTCTCCTTCCCTCCTTGACTATCTACCCCCTTTCCATAGCTTTAAATACAATGGGCTTTTTAGCCTGAGTGTTTTAGGAGTCACCAAATCTCCTGGTGCTCCTTGGCTTGACCTTTTCAAATTTCAAGCTATTTAAAATGGCGGATGTACACTCAATTCTTCCAGGAAGGTCGCAGCGGGGCTTCTCAATCGGCGGGCATTGTAGCATCGGCATCAGTAACCTGAATACAAAAAACCAAACATTTTTTGTTTATTAATGTCATAATTTCTATATGAATTTAAAACAAATGAAAAAAATATCGTGGAATAAAATGCTTCAAAAAAAAAAAAATTTGGGGCGAATTTTCCTACTATTTTTGCTTCGAAAAAATTACTTTTTTCGAAAATTTTTTGAAAAATTATAAATTCACATAGAAATCAATATCATAAAAAAGATGTGTGCAAAATTTCAGGGAGATCGATCAATAACATTTCGAATTATCGTGTACGCCAACTCGAAAAATATATTTATGAGAAAAACACGTCTAAAGTCGGCAACGTAACTATACCTCTCCCAGCGCTCGAACGCAAAGAATAGAATCGTCACGGTTGACGATCTATAATATAAGAAATACTTAAATTTACGTTCTAAAATTTTTTTGACATATTCATAAAGGATTATATTAACATTTTATGAAAAAGAAAATTATTTCCGAAATTTTAAAGGTATCTGCCCCCTTAAAAGCTGATTTCAAGTAACAATTAATCTCCCACTCAAGCTATAAAAATTACTAAGCTTACATGGACAGATGTAATAAAAATTGGGATGTACAAAATAATATGTATAGTAGCGAATCCTTTTCTTTTAATATCTTCTCTAACATTGAGAAAACCAAATTTCGCATTCTCACAGCTGATATCTCTGCCCAATATTAGATTATCGCTGCTTTATGGCTGTCCCTTGACGTAATTTCGTGTGTCCGAATAGCGCATTCCAAAATCTACTCACAAGTGCTCGACGTGATTTGGATTTAGCTTTTGTTAGTGATATATGAAAAAAACAATCAAATGTGGATTTTGGTGATTCTCACAAGTGACGTGGCAGCCAAAGTTCCCTCACAACTTTCTTTTTCCCCATAGCTAAATAGCAAACCTGGTAACCTGTTATCCCTGGCTTAGCTGAATATAGGTATTGTGGTATTACGGTGCATTTCGGAATTCCCTTTTAGCCACACTTTATTACCACAATCTGGCCAAAAAATGGTAAATTTATTCTTATCACTAACGACTACTTTTCACCAAAACTCGTTGCTAAGATCAATGCGCTTATTGCGAATTCCAAATATTTTTTCGTTTTTTCACCTATAGGTGACTTAATGCGTTAGAGTCGCTCTAAGTGTTCTTCGCACATTTTCCTCACTGACGTTTATTTCTGCGTTAATCTCTGCGAGATTCCTTTCTAATTCCTAATTTCTGGGACAGAAGTGCATGGCTCTCGCTTGATTTTTCTAATAATAACCGTTTTATCGCAGGACTTTAATTTCTCAGACCTTCTTGATCAACGTTCTCAGTTTAACGATTTCCACTGTAAAATGCTGTGGATGATTGAAATATTTTTTTTTGTGGAATTTGATATCTCTTTTAATGTATGACTACATTCGTAAATTAAATATTATTTTTCTTTCCTGCAAAGTAGTTTCTTTTAACTTTTTACGGTATTTCGTATGGTATAGTGGTTTGCTATTGTGAGAATTAGATTTCCGAATACTTTTGTGAGGCACTGTACAAATATATTAATTCGATTGCTGCACACATATGTATCACATTACACTTGAGCCCTGAAAACCGCACTTAATTTTGCATAAAAAATTGAAAAATAGCAATAAAAATTTAAGCCGTTTATGTCATTTTATGAACACATCAAAAAGTTAACGCAATAAATGTCGATAAATGTCGTAATCATACGAAAATCAATTAATAGGAAAACATTTGAGCCTCTATGTACATATGTGTGTGTGTGTGTGGGTGAGGTGTGGGGCAAGCAGGGAAATATTGAAATGAAATAAAATAATACTCCAATAAATTTGCAATATTTACGTCGAATTTATTGCGAAAAAAAAATTGTGGGAATTTATTGGTTGCGGATGCAGTGAACCGTGCAACGGTGTCTGTTTACGGTGCTTCCGGTACAATTGAATTATATATGTGTATGTGCAAATACGTGTTTCACCGGCTGCATAAGTCTTCCGTTCTTCTTTGAATATTCCAATTGACTCTGTTGAGCTCAGCAAGCGCCTTTGTCGTTTATTTTGCGCTCCAACAGATTTTTAAAAGTAGGTACTCATGTTTGCTCGCATAAGGATGGTTTTGCTCAAACTAAGTAAAAATACACACACATTGGGATTCAAAGTCAAGCAAGAGGGGTGGGCGGCAGAAATCCAGAATCGCAATCAAAGTTGAAAAATCAACAGAGAACGAAAGTGTTAACACACATGCGCACATACACTAAGCGAAAAAAAATATGGGGAATTGTTCATTTAAAAAGCGCGCTTTACACATATGTATGTCTAAATTTTTTTTTGCAGGAATGTTGGTACAACTGTCCTCTATAGTATCACAGAGTTTAAGCCTGATCTGTCAATTAGCTTGTTTTTGGCATTTAACTATATCAGCCAACCGCAGGTCTGCTCTGCCATTTTCACTATGGATAAAAATATGGAACAAAGAATTTATCTTACATTTTGTGTTTTGACCGGTTTCGTGTGCCGAATCGTTGAAAATGTTGCAAAAAGCCTATGGCGAGTGGTACAAGGCTTTTGCAGAAGGCGAGAAGTCGTGGAAGATTTGCCCCGATCTGGTCGCCCATCAACGTCTTAAACGAATGAAAACGTCGACAAAGTCAAGGAAATGGTGCTGGAAAACCATCGTTTTAGTTTGAGCAACATAGCTCGTGAACTTAGCGTGTCTCACGAATTAATTTGCAACATTTTACACCATCAATTGGGCAATAGACGCGTGGCTGCTCGACTCGTTTCAAGAGAGTTGAATTTCTTTCAAAAAATTTATCGGAAGAAGGTGGCTGAAGCCATGCTTGAGCAAGTGAATTCGGACCCAAGGTTTATCTAGCGCATCATAACAGGTCATGAGGTGGGTGTATGAGTTTAACATGCAACCCAGTCAGCAGGAGGCTGAATGGCGCTATCCGCATGAGCAGAAACACAAAATACCACGTCAAAGTCGGTTAAAAGTGAAAGTCATGCTACTCGTTTTCTTTGGTTATAATGGTGTTGTGCACTCGGAATTTATTCAAAATTATTCTTCGATAAATAAAGAATTTGAAGTAAAAGAATATCACTGAGATCTTACAGGTCCGTTGTGATACCACTGTGCGATTCGTGAACCTTCTTTATTTATTATCATAAAACCATTTTGAGGCTCTTATGAAGCGCAGGATTGGTCTAATTCCTGCGCCAGATAGTTCTGTAAGAGAATTGAAAAAGTGTTTACCTAGGCAACCTGCTCTGATTTTAGCTATGGCTGGACAATTGCAAAGGAAGTGCTCAACTGTTTCTTCTCTTCCTCATCTCTACAACTTCTACAATATTCATGGGAAAATACTTCTAGTCTCAAGAAATGCCTATCAAATAGCCAGTGACCCGTGACACAATGGGTCATGTAATGAGGTAATGTGGTTTTTTGTTACTAAATAGTATAGAAAGGTATTCCAATGGTACTTTTATCACGAAACAGTTGAAAAGCACTACCTTTTCTGGCTAGCTCATCAGCTCTACAGATTCTCTGTGTCCCTGAACCCAAATAAGGCTGACCTTGAATACGACGCTAATATCATTTAGGGCTGCCCGGCATTCCTGTGCAACCTTTGATCTTAGTATTGCGGCATTCATTGATTTAATGGCCGCTTAGCTATTTGAGAATATGTATATGTATTTAGGTATGTAGCCACTTCTTTTATAACTTAAACCTCTACCTGATAAAGGCAGTAGTCTGGTAGTCGAACGGATAGTTTCAGTCCTAATTCCTTCGAAAATACTCCATAGCCAACCTTATGGTCTAGCTTGGAACCATCATACAAATTTAATTCCGCCCTCATCCATGACCTTGATGTCTGCCACTCCCTTCTTGACGGTATACTTGTCTTGAAGAGCTTGTCGAAGGTAAGTCTAGGAATAGAATAGTCTATTTTTTGTTTGTGACTGTTCAGAGTGTCCAAAATACAGGCGTGCCCAAACCACCGGTCTTTCCATAGCGCCATGCTTTTGAGTCTAAGCGTCGAGGCGGCGGCCATGTTTTTCCCTACGAGATTTAGTGCAGCCAAATTGATGAAAGAGCTGTTCTTTGTACCTTACTCCTGATTTTTGCGTAACTCGCCTTTTTAGCAGATGGCCACCATACAAATGTTCCATATATTAAGATTGGTCTAACTACCGAAGTATATAGCCAATGAGTAATGGGAGGTGTTAACCCCCATTTAATACCGACCGCTTGTTTGCACGTATATAATGCAACGTTGGCCTTTTATTACTCTTTTCTTAATATTAGGTTTCCATGTGAGTTTCCTATCTAATATGAGACCTAAGTACTTGACATTCTCTCTCAAAGGGATCTTCATACCCTTAAAAACTAGCGTGGAGATTATAGTAAGCCTATATTTCCTTGTGAAGAGAATTATTTCAGTTTTTGCGGGATTTATAGCAAGTTCCCTACTCTCAGTCCAGCTCGCGGTTTCTGTAGATTTTCCCTTAATGTAGGCATGCTGCGCCGAGGAGAAGTTATTTATTGGTATAACGCCCCATATGTACTCGCCTACTATTCTCTCTAGAATCTTGAGCAGAAAAGTCGTAAGACTAATTGGTCTGAACTCTTTGGGGTTAGTGTGTGAGGACCTGCCTCCCTTGGGTATGAAAGATACTTTTGTCTCTCCTCAGCCTAGCGGAATGTGGCCCATGTTAAGACAACTTCTAATGATAATTTTAATAAACGGTGAGATAATATCCCGTGATTGCTGCAATTCCGCAGGATAGATACCGTCTAGTCCAAGTGATTTATAAGGACCGAACGTGTTGATAGCCCATTAAATCTTTGCGTTGTCACTAATAGACTTCCTAATTTAGATTGCCTTTCATGATTAGCGGAGTGGTTTTGTTCCACCGACTTGTTTCCTGGGAAGTGTGTGTCTAGTAGAAGACCTAATGATTCCTCACTTGACTTAGTCTATGTTTTACCTTGACCCTGTAGATAGCTTAGGCTTTGGGCGCTTCTGAAGTTTCTTCAATTCCTTTGCAATAATTTTTCCAGGATTCACGCTGCGCAGTTCTGACTGTTTTTTTATATTTTTTTAGTTCAGTCTTAGTCTTCAGTCTTCTGATCTTCTCGTGGCCTGGGCGAGATTAAATAACGTTCTATGGCATTTTTGTAGCGAGGTTAGTTGCTTGGTCCACTAAGGAGGTTTAGAATTGCTCGTGAATATCTCTCCAATACTTTTGAAATCATCAGGCATACTCGAAGGTGTATTAATTTTTCTGTATCGCTAAAAATTATGGATTACCATTCATCACCCCAGAGTTTCTGATTATCGGCGAACTCAAGCCGAGAAGCTTTATGACGTGGCATAGGTTTCAGTCGATTTTGATATTTAAAATTTAAATATTCACTCAAAAGTTTCAGAATTATTTCTGTAAATTCTGCTCTTCGTAACATTGGGAACAATTTAATTTCTACTTTAAGGGCTGATGTTTTTAGTGGCAGCCAACCATCTTAACTCTCTCCTACATCTGTCGTTAATCTTAGGTTTTGAGCCAGTTTTTTTAATTTTTCCGTACCCAGCGGGATTTTTCAAAAAGTTTTGGATGGTACTATTATTTCCTTTTACTTTTAGTCCCATTTAGCGAACTGAGACTTTCGATTCACTCTGAGCTAAAATATTAGCGCACCCGTCGGTAGATAACTGCGTTTCTCTTGATAAAAAGTTATTTTCCCCGCATGGAAATTATTTCTACACAAAGACCACTCAACTTGCCTTAAGGAGTTCTTAAAATTTTAAAATGTGTATAAAAATATACCAAATCACCCTTACAAGAAATAAGGTGTTAACGGATCCGTTTGTAATTTAAAACTATTTCCTTCTAAAAACCAAAATTCCAAGAAACGCTCAAACGTAATGGCACTTGAAGCGAAAGACAATACAATTTAATTTTTAAAGCAACTCAAGAAAATAACCCTCGTATGGAGGTATTTCAGAAGAAAAATGCAGAATACTTGTAGTTTGTCCTATTTATGAAGCTATTTCGCTTAGTGTATTACACAAACATACATGTACACTCAAGGTATGAAGAATCGTGATGAAATGCAGCAATTGAAAAATTTCTAAAGCTTTATGTGAGAATGCATTGAAGTGGAAATCTATTCAAAAATGTTTGTTACAATAAACTCCAGCTGATCGGATACTCGTAGAGGCGATAGGCTAGATCAGGCCCGGAGGACTGCGTACCGGCAGTTAATTGCAGGAAAAGCGATGTGAAATTGTGTATAAAAAAGTGAGCGCCAAAATTTCTAAATCATAGCGATGCAAAGATAGCCCAACTGAAAAGAAAATTCCACACCTGCCTTAAATTAAATTTAAATTATAGCTACTCAGCCGTAGTTAAAACGCCAGGGAAAAATCTCTGAAATCATAGCAACGCGAAGTCAAGTTGCGAAGATAATTCCATGTCAGCTGTATTGAATTCCGACATCTTCTTTCATTTCCTATGCCCCTTACCCGCTGAGGTCTTCCTGTCCAAGAGCGGAACGCAGGTAGACAAATAAACCTTTCCCTTAAATGATACTCTATCTCGCTAGCTCGTAACTGTATAGTTTGCATTCACTACGAGTAGTTGCCCTGCTTAACCTGTTTCAGTAAAAGTTCTGTAACTTCCTCATTTCTCCTCTGCTTTACTTCAAAATTTTTAACCATAATTAAGGAAGCGTCAGCTTATCTTAAGTTGCAAAACCGCAAAAATCGGCTGTGAAACAAAAAATTTGTCAAATGAGCCGATACACTCACTAGTTCCAAATTTCCCTGACTAAATTCCGTCAGTAAAAGTTCTCTAGCTCCCTCAGTTCTCCTCTGATTTGCTTGGTATTTTAACGCATAATTACTTCCACGCTGTTTAGGATTTCAGCATTACTAAGTTGGTTGAGGACTATTCATGCTGAACGCATTGAAATAATAAGAAGAAAACGACCCGAGTTGTAGATGGACACTTCATAGGTTCTCCACTATGACAATGTGAGGTTTATTCTGCATAGTGAAAATAAATTTTGAGCCACGTCAGCATATCAGCGTTAATTTATCCACCTTTGGAGCCAGACTTTACGCTGAGCGATTTCAAAATTTATCGAAAGTTGAAATCTGTATTTAATAGGAGGAGATTTGAGTTAACTGAAACTATGATAGAGAAAACAGCGCGTGTTCTGAAGAGGCTGACTGAAGAATATTTCCCGTACTGGCTCGAATAATTAAAGATTTGCGTGGTGAGATGGAAAAAAAAGATATAGGTATGATAGAGAAGAGAGTGGAAAAAAAAATAAAAATCAATATACTGTTTTTTACAGCATGCTTCCAGTCATTTATTAGCAACAGATCGTATTGGTTTCGTAATAGCTTCATAAAACCAATAAATTACATACAGTGAGGAGCTTCATCTTTAACCCATGATTCCTTATTAATCATTTCCTCAATATTGGATCAACACTTTAGCCATCTGTCAACGAAGCAACCCAGCTAGTTCTCTTTGCCAAAGGGCTTTGGTAGGGCACCCACTACTAAGTTGCCTCTTGCCTCGGCAAACTAATACGTACATGTGAAATAACTCTGATCATACCACTAGAATAAAAAAATAACTTTCCGAGCTTTAACATCGATAGTAAAGTTACGTCAAAAACGAATGGAAAAACTGTTTCAGCAACAAGTGCTACTTTGGATTAGTTAGAAGTTCCCCATCACATCCGTCCTAATGGAGAGTCCTAACGAATGGTGCAGTGGCGTGAACGACGACAAAATCCAAAGAGAGGCGCTTTGAATGCTCGAGATATAGATTTTGCGGACAAGTGGACGATTGGACGATTGGATGGCGAATATTGCAAGGCGCTGAGATGTAAGGGGATTTCTACTTGCATACAGCGCAATAAATGGAGATTCAGTAGCTCCACTTGTTTGATTATGCCATATGAATGGATGCGTGCGCTTTAGCCTATTAGTGGTGGTAGGAAGAAGAAAGTCCCATCTGTATTAGGAGGACCAAGTGAAGAAGAACCTGACTTCATGTAGTGGTTCTAAATGCAGCTAAATGGCACGAGGAAAGGGCAATTGGTCGCTGTTTGTGGGTGCGTGACTATCATTCGGAAGTGCACAGTCTCGAAGCCTCGGGTTTGAAACACCAATTAATAGAAAATGTTTTCTCTAACAGCGGTCGCCACTCGGAAAACATCATGACAAACCACTGAGAGTATATTTGCTGCTCATAAAAAACCAACTGCCGTTCGGAGAGGACGTAAAACTGTAGGTCCCAACATTTATGGGAAACATCAAGACCCACAGCAGAAATAAGAGAAGATGCTCGACCAAACACCCAATAAAGGGTGTAAGTGCCAATTATATATAGATAACGGGTGATCAGATTGGAGGTTCTTTTTCTTATAGGGGTTTTTTGACAGATCACGCGTGACTACTGTCAAATTGCATTTTTTTAGTATTCATTGACATTTCATCATGGACAATCATCAACAACGTTTACAAATCGTACAATTATTTTACGAAAATCGACGCTCTGTTAAAATTTTTCATCGCGCATTTAGGCCAACTTATGGTGTACATAACCGTCCTACCGAACGCACTATTTGGCAAACCATCGTCAAAATTGAGAATAATATTACATTATTGTATGATACTCGACCCGAAGTGAAGATAATATTGCGGCTATAATTGAGAGTTTTGCCAGAGATCCACAATAATCGATTCGGCACCGATTTCAAGATCGATTCGATCGATTTGAAGATCGATTCGGCACCGAGATCAAGATTCGGCACCGATTTATGCAAAGATCTTGCGATGAGGCCGATTTTTGGCTTAATGGCTACGTCAATAAGCAAAATTGCCATATTTGGCTGAAGAGCAACCCGAAGCCATTCAAGAACAGCTATTACATCCATTGAACGAGGCTAGCGCCAATGTAATAGTGAATGGCGAACGCTATGGCGCCATGATAAATGACTTTTTGAATCTTGTGATCTCCACAAAATTTGTTTTGAACAAGACAGCGCTACTTGTCATATAGCCCATTGGATTTACTGTGACGTCTTTTCGGTCAGCAAATTATCTCTCGTCTCGGACCAGTGGACTGGCCACGAAGATCGTGTGTTATCAAACCTTTGGACTTTTAGGGATAAGTAAAGTTTAAATGTTTCGTGGAAAAATCAGCTTCGATTGAAGCATTGAACGCCAACATTACTAAAGTTATTGACGAGATATCGACGGAAGTCGTCCAGCGAGCCATTCAAAATTGGTGTATACGGTTGACCGAAGTACGGCGTGGTTGCGACGAACATTTGAAAGGGACTATTTCTAAAAAATAAATGTCATGAATGGTTTTACAAAATAATAAATACTGTCCAATCAATTTGAAATTTTGTTGTTTTATTTTAATTTAAAATCCGATACCTCTAAATTGATCACCTTTTGTAAGGGGCAACTGGCATGTTGGCGGTTATAAGGCCAATGAAGGATAAAAAGAAGATATACCAAATTTAATGAATGAGACATAGTTCGTAAATTTCAATCATTAGATTATTTCAATCCTTAGACTCTTGCCATTTTGCGTTTTCATTAGTCCTGTAGTGAAAAAATTTCGCATTGTGTGGAGTATTCAAATTCCCCTTAATTCTTCTACCACCGCACCAAAAATATGAGAATAAAATTGCAGCTATGATAAAATGCTTTAGAGACTCCATCTAAACTGACAGAAATGCATTGGTTAGCTTGTAACCCAAGGCTTTAATATTTCACTAAACCTCTAGAATATTTTCCATTTTCTAATAGAATATAAAGCTGACGCCCATCTTTATGCAAGACATGCCTACCTGTTTATGTCCACACATACGTACCCACTTGATTATTTAATTTTGTTTTTGCTTCCTATTTACTAGACAACGGCTATAACAGCGTCTGACAGCTAATATTGCCTGTAGAAACGTATGCTTGTTTGTGTGCGTGAAATGAAAATGTATGCACACACATACATGCATACAAATGCTGAGTGCTTCAAATACTTATATATATACGTATACACACATCGACACACATGACATGTAGATACTTACATATGAATTTAATATTTAAGTTTGTTGGGTTGTTGATAAGAAATAATAAACTGGAACGTGATATGCGTGCAAAATCGGCCAGGAATGGCAATGGAGTATTTACTTCCGTTAGATCGCCCGGCAAATGGCATAAACATGCTTTTAGCATCACTGTCCGTTCTACAAAAATGCATACCTGCATTTGTGTGTATTTGTAAATGCGACACTGTTAGTTTAGAGCTTTTAATGTTTTAGCTAAAAATCACGTCCCAGCTACTTGCACATATTTTTAATTCCGTCCACTTAAAATTTTGTATTTTCTGTGTAAAATACTTTGTACAACAAGAACAACATAGAAGGCCATTTGAAAAAGGAACCAAAAAACCAAAACTAACACACACCCACTTAAAATATTTACAAGCATAAGCACGTAAAAATACACACACAAACTCCTTTTTTTATCGCACATGCGTATGTGTGCGTGTGTGTGTGTTTGTGAGTGGGGGTGGGCTAGCATGTTGCTAATAAATTTGTGGACACTTCGTACGTGTGATAAGAATATTTCTAGCTTTATTAAAACATGACATCCCAAAGTTGTTTCGGGCTATGCGAAAGCTTTAGCTATCCTTCACCGGAATTTGAAATGGCAAATTAGTTTCTATGTGGTAAGCTTACGAGTATGCCTGTCTGTTTTCGTACGAGTATGAAGAGCAAACGACATGTTTCTGAATATCATTTAGTTTACATATCCACACCTAAGTCGCTCGTCGTGTGTTGAAAAGATGAATTGCGCCTCGTACATATGGACGAGTATGTAATTTGCATCTAAACACAAATTGTATGACATTTAAATTACACTCACATTAGCTGCTATATCCAAGCACATTTACAGTTTCGCTCAAGTAGCAGTGTTCGCTTAAAAACTAAAATATTAGAAAAAGAAAGGAGGCAAAAGGAAAAAAAGAGAGAAAAAATAAAAAAAAACTAAAATTAAAAAATTTCCGCTTTCTTCTCCAATGACATTTAAATGCCTATTGGACTTGATAAACACCGAAAGATCGCAATAGTTAAAGGTTTCTCGATATGTAACTGTGGAAAGTAGCGGATTCAACATATCGGAATTGGAACCGGGAAAGGTATATCTTGGAGTACCTTGGAGTTATGCAAAGCAGCAGCATAAATACGATGCAAATGAGGAAAAATCTGATAGCAAAATTTAAAAGGCGCCTTCACGCTGTCTGTAAAACCCAATTTAATGGCAAAAACTAAATCTACGCTATTAATTCATTTGTCGTTTGGGTGGTATCGCATAGCACCGGAATTGTAAAATCGTCATCTACTGAAGCAGAAAATCGGCAGCGAATAATAAGTACAATTATGACTACATAGAAGTCACGCCATCCAAAAAGCTCTGTCGTTCGAATGATGCTACCTAGAAAAACGGGCGGCAGGGGACAGATTGATGTTGGGGCACTGCATGACAAACTTATCTTAAACATAAGAGCAAACTTTCATCATAAGTGCTCCCAATCCGACCTGCATATGACTGAAATTGCTGCGGATGATAAACACACCCCACTCCGGATGAATGAATCCTACGAAGTCAGGAACGCAACCTCAACATATGAACAGATTCGAAGATGGTCTGAAATGGCTATTCATCGCGTGTATCGAAAAGACTTGTTGAGCCCACATGTCGACGAAAAATTGTCCTACTTATGGCTTACCAACAGGTCGCCGAAACGCAGGGTACCAATTTCGCCATACAAGATGGTGTGATTCCAACAAGAAATTACATTGAGCATGTAATGCGAGAACCAAATGCCGCTGCAGACAGATGCCGAAGATGCTATAGTCCGTGTGCGATATTAGATCACGTGCTAGCTGGATACACCACAGTGGCAAACTCTATGTATTTACCTGAAGCGACACCATAACATCGCGAAAATAATTCATCTAAAATTTACGCAGATGTACAACTCCACTCAAAGCAAAATCCCGTACTTCAGATACATTCCAGAACCTGTTCAAGAAGACTCCGATTACCTTTTGTATTATGACCGAACAACCAGAGACCACAATAGGCCAGACATTTTCTTGATCGATAAATCTCAAACGACTAGTTATGTAATTGATAAAGCTGTTCGTCTGAACAAAAACATGCAAAAAAAATATGCAGAGATAATATCAAAATATTCGGACATAGGGATTTATGTTAGACGCCAGTGGAAGCTAAGGAAGGTGTACATACTACCAATTATCATCTCAGCCCACGGACTCGTGCATAAAAACATAGCAGACAACTTGAAAACTCTTTAACTCCCAGAATCGTAAATTTTCGACATGCAGAAAGCAGCATTATTAAATTCTTGCCATATAGTCTGACACTTTTTACAGCAAGCGTTTTTCTTGTTTGTAAAATTGTTAACTATTTTATATAATATTTAGCACATACACCCTTTTGAGTGTTTGGCCGAGCTCTTCCTCCGATTTGTGGTGTGCGTCTTGATCTTGTTCCAC
>JAYXIM010022514.1:0-10392 GCA_037575425.1 Anastrepha fraterculus
CCAGAGGAGACTATTTTGAATAAATAAATGCGGTGTTCTCAGAACAAGGCTCTTGTCGTTTCAATTTTGGCTCAACTTTTTTTATTTTGGACTTCAAGTTTTGTTGCTCATTTTGTGTTGGATAAATTTTAACCAACAAAAGTTATCCATCACGAAAACATGTGGTATGATCGGAAAGCATCTGACTGAACTTTTTGTTTACAAATAAATCAATTTTTTTTGTATTTTGTGCACTTTTGGCCTTCCGCCGGTTTGAAATTTGCAGTGTATTGACGGAGAAGATAAAATGGAAAATTTATTTACAGGTAACCTGAGTATCAAAGTATGTATATTTATAGTAATTTTTTTTTAGCAAGACAAAATTTTATAAACAAATTCAGCTATTATATCGGCTTGTAACAGTTTTTGCAAGTGATGGATAATTTTCCATTGCTTAACTTTTTGGCTTTCTTGTCTTTCCTTTGGGAGATAATTTTAGGTTATGCTCTATATTTGCATTAAAGGCTGGGGATGGATGATTGAACACATTTTTGTAATCGAACACGACTAATTTCAAATGAAAAAGGATTTTTAAAAAGTTTTCATTTGTCAGAATTTTCAGAGTCATTAAATTTATAACTAAACTTACATATTTTGGAATTGTATTATGTAAAAATTGGCGTTCAAACCCTTTATTCGTGGTTTGGCCGAGCCTTTTCTCTTTTTTGTGGTATGCGTCTTGATTTTGTTCCACATATGGAAATGGTGTACACACTTGCGCTCACAAAATTAAGTAATCTTTTCTTTTTGCAATATTCGCAATATTTTCAACGTAAGGTTTTTTTGGCAATTTTGTTGTAAAAATATAGCCCATTATAATTTAGCAAAGTTTTAATTTTTCTCTGATTTTTTCTCAGGACTCTTCAAAACGCCCAACTAATGAACTCCATCTGGTGTCTCTATGGACAAAACCGATCTATACGGGACTGCAAGTCAACCAGTTCAACCTAACCTAATTTTTCTCAGTTGATAAAATTTGTTCACTTCTATTTTTATGTTTACAACTGTAGATTCCTAATCGTATACCCACCTCTTGCTCTTGTGTATGTTAGCAAAAGCTAGCGATATCTAATGGGCTGTCTATTATCGTCTGCATAGTGGAAACCTGTGTACTCTTCGGCATGCAGTGGCAACATAAACACATACACATAAATACATATACGCCTATACGTTCTTCTAATGTTTTATGGAGTTGTTTGACCGTTTATCATTTGGTAGCTTCAACTTACCTCTTAGAAACTTTATTTGCATACCAGCATAGTAAAGACAATTTTTTACTTCTACCATCCAACCCACATCATTAAGCATATGCATGCATTTTTTTTTTATAAACACCAAAATATCACTCCTAGCAACACCTAATATTAAACATCCTTCTGGTACTTTTTGCTTGGCCGTCTTCAAATGCGAGTTGAGTCTATCATTTGGCAGCTGGGCTGGCCGTTTGTCTGTTGTTTGGTTGTTGATCTAAAATGCCGAAGGTGCATGAGAAATTACTACCCACTGTTGACAACCAGAATTTATTACTGCAACAAAATTGTGTGCCAACAGCAAAAACACAAACAACAGCATAATAATAATAATCACAAGGACAGCAATAGCAGTAGAACATCTTGCGTCTACACAATACTTTTTTGCTCATACACGAAAAACACCTCTTTCTGTTGGCTTCAAAGTAAAGAGTTGTTTTTGCATCTCTGTGTTTTTCCTTTTTTCTTTTTGGCTTTTTTCGTTGCATAATTCTTTTTAGGGATAAGCATATTTATTTGCGCTAGACTTGTATATCTTGGCAAATAGCTGAATTGGACACAAGTTGACATTCGTTTTTCAAAAGCCACGAGGTTGTTAGGTTGACCCTATTCTATTTTTTTCTCTTGCATCCTTTCCTGTGAGTAGGCTCAAGGATTTGCTTAACCTAAATTTTTTCGCACTTATTTCTACCGAATTGAGCTATCTGAATCATGATGATCTTCCTGTCTAGAGCTGGTGAAACTTTCTTCATGGATACACTGGGACATTTTTGAACGGATCTGAAATAAAGGGTTTTTCAATAACAGGTGTTACAGGTGAAGGAATTGCGTTATCGAGAGATGATTAACTATTTTTTATGGCCAGAATTGGATGTTATTGATCTGGACAGCGTTTATTTTCAAAAAGACGGCACTACGTGGCACACAAGCAACGAAACCATTGATCTTTCACGGGAAAAGTTTCTGGACCGTGTTATCTCTCGAAGAGGTGATCACAATTGGCCACCAAGATCTTGTGATTTAACACCTTGTGACTTTTCTCTTGGGGCCACGTGAAAGAGAAGGTCTGCGCCAACAGCCTAGGTTCGGTTCAAGACCTCAAAGATGGAATTCGTGAGGCTATCGAGGTCATAGGGCAGCCACTTTGCAATTCGGTTATGGAAAATTTCATGAAAAGGATATTGTCCTGTAAGCGTGGTCATGGTGGTCATTTTCCTGATGTTATTTTCCACTATTAACGGCATACCTTCGTCTTTCTAACGAAATAAACATCCGATCATTTATATTATATTAAAAAATAGCATTTTTCTTTGAATATCTAAATAACACCTCTTATTGGAAAACCCTTTATTATTGTGCATCTTCACATTTCAGTTATGTTACCTATTGCTTATTGTGGCACTAGAGTGAGTTTGCCGTACACTGCGAGCCTTTCAGAGGCGTAATGAGCAGCAAAAAAAGGAAATTTAGCCAACTTAAGAAATTTTCGCTGCAAAACTAATATCAAAAACTTCTTTAAATTTCATCCACGTCGAACTAAGGGAGTGCTTACACCCTTTATTGGCCAAGCTCCTCCTTCTGTTTGTGGAGTGACCTACAATTTTAATGGAGCTCATGCTTACCAACGTAAACGTACGCCCGTACGCCCGTATTAGCTGACACGATGAAATAACGATCTACGATACTACGGAAGGGAACGGTGGTGAGAATTCATTTGCGTGAGGCTCTCATTAGTTTCACAGATACGGGCGTATGTTTACGTTGGTGAGTGTGAGCACCATAAGCCGACTCCCAACGGCAGATGTTTTTTTATGAGGAACTTTTTCATGATAGAAATAAACTCGGATGCTTGCTATTGCTTAGTCGCCTTTCGGGACCGGTATTAGAAAAAACTTTTTCTACAAGTATTATTTGATGTTCATTCACGGTGACTTGAACCTGTGCACTTCTCAATGGTAGTTACGCACCAATTCATTCGACTATGGCGGTTTCACATTAGTCATTTAAAATTAAGCTTATGACTTCGAAAAGTCTTAAAACATTTATTTAAAAAATATAATTAAAAAAAATCATTTATCGAAGCTGGCCGTCAATAAGGTGCACAATAAGCCAATATACCAATACAGTTATTTTTGCCAGGTGACTGTTAGCAGGAATACTAACCCACTGTCCTATGGGGCTTATTTCGCTACCAATCCTTCGACCTAAAACTGTTGCGATTACGCTTATTGTCTTCACTCTGTTTCGATGTCCATACCGGCCAGTCCTAGCTCATAGTCACAGGTCTTCCTCTTACAAATATTTGTTGGGTGGGCACATGGGGCTGGGCATGAATGCCCTCATTGAAGACAGGGAAATCCCTTGGTCGGTGGCTACTTATTGTTGCTACTTATATGCCAAGGAAGTGTTTAAAAAGTGCATGAAAATTGTATTTCTTTGGGATCGCCTTTTTCCGACAAATTTAAAATAAGTCCTGTTTTGATGTCGTGGTTTACCAGAAAAAGTAGTATAATTCGCTAGGCCCAATTTTAGATAAAATGGGAAAAAATTATTAAGATATTATTAAATTAAGTCTTTAATTTTTAAGGTGCCAAAAATTATCAGAATTTTAAGAAGCTACAGAAAATTATAATTGTTCGCTGAGTTTGTGCGGGGTATTCTATATTCATATTCTCTCAAGGAGAGAGTAGGCGGGGTACAGCATGTAGAGATATGGCATTGTGAACCTGATCACGGGTGGTTGGAATTGGATGGAAGGGTTGGCGGAGAAGTATTCTGAGAGGCTCTACCCGCCAACTCAAATTCGGGCAATCGAACCCATGGAGTGTGTTCCAAGCGGAGGTAGCCGCTATCAAAGAAGTAGTTGACCTGTTGTTGCTGGTGTAATTACTGTCAGGTAAGTAAATATTTCCTTGAACAGGCAAGTGACAATTAAGATAGTGCGCTCGAAACTAGTCGGGCAATACGTGACTTCCGTTTCCACCGCATCGAATACTTCGACGTTGAACTCATTTGGGTACGTGATCACAGTTACATTGCGGGGAACTGCTGGACGGATGAAATAGCTAGACAGGGGGCTTGCGTGGTGGTTTCTTCTCGTGGTGGCCTGCTCTTAGAAAGTTGGGCTTCGTGTCAATTCAGCGAGCGTTAATCTGGTACATAAACTTGCAAAACCGCGCGACACTTCGGCCCATTGATGGACGGGAGGCGTTCTAGTGGATTTTTAAGGTTAAGAAAGCCTCAAGTCTAGATTGCCGTGGATATCCCAACCGGCAATTGTCCGTAAGGTATTCACGCGCTTCGAACTATTTTTGCAGTAGTTAACTAGAGAATGAGGTGGCTAAGATGCACCGCCTGAGAGTAAATATGTATTACCCACCTGATGAATTTCATCACTTGTATGAAGCGGTTAATACTGCAGTAAGTAGTCAACGTTCTGTCTTTTCCATAATCCTTTCGTCAACATCTCACCGGTCAACCAATTTCAATTATGACAATTTTGTCAAAAATGAATGTGTATTTTGGAGATAAATGTATTGTTTGGAAATAAACTTAAGGGCCAATTTTAAGTTCACGGCTTTTCGCCGCCAACATATCAAGTTTTCGATCAATTAGAATCGAGCTTGTAAAATATGTAATATCTTAAAAGTCTAAAGATGTCGCTTACGACTTTGGCATATCCAAGCTTTGCCGACGTCTTGGTAGCTCTGCAAAAAATTATAAAACAGAGGCATTTCTCTGAATTTATTTAATATTATTTATTTATCAAGTCAATGGAACATTTGTTTCTTATAGGCTAAGCAGACATATTAAAAGGTTAATAGACAATGAAAAAGAAAGTACAATTAAAATATTTATTGTATAATAAATATTAAAACATTTAATTGGCGATCTTTTGAAAATGAAAAATCTATCTCAACAAATTTAGAGTCTTTGTTAAACTTAATTAAGGCTCTAGTAATAGGAGCATTTCCAATATAAAGGGCCCCGGCGAAGTGCCAATCAAATGGCGAAAGGACTGAAAATATCTGACCATAGCATCCGCCACATACTGAAAAATGATCTCAAAGTCAAGCCTTACAAGATCCAAAAGACGCATGTACTCACACCAAAGCAGCAACAAGTTAGACGTGAGAGAACGAATGAGTTGCCTCGTTTGGCCGAAAGCGGTCAATTTCCGAACATTGTGTTTACCGACAAAAAAATTTCTGAGGTTGAGCAACTCGTAAACTCCCAAAATGATAGGGTTCATTTGACCGACCGTTCATACGAGAATTTGAGTCATCGATTGGCCACCAGAAGGCGGCACGCGCCACAAGTAATGGTCTGGGCTGCTGTAACCGTAGACGGGCGCTCTCCAATCGTTTTCATCGAGCCTGGCGTTAAGGTAAATGCAAAATATTATCGGGAAAGTATTCTGAAGGTTGCTTTGAAGCCATGGACAGACAAACATTTCGATGGCAGACCATGGACGTTTCAACAGGACTCGGCACCATCTCACAAAGCTCGAGTGAGCCAAGAATGGCTAAAACACAACGTTTCGAACTTCATAACGTCCACACAATGTCCCTCAAATTCACCAGATGCGAATCCGAAGGATTATTTATTCTCTTTGGGCCATTTTGGAGAGCAGCATCCGAAATAAAAGATTCACCAGTCTCGAGACGCTGAAAAATGCCATTGTCCGCGAGTTGGCCGAAACACCTGCAAGTCGCCTTCGGGCAAATTGTGATTCGTTTCTGGACCATCTCAAGGCCATAATCAAACGAAAAGGTGGACATATCGAGCAAGAGTGAATTGATTCTTAATTTTGTATTATTTTCACACATTTTTTACTTTGGATTTAATAAAAGTAATTTTCCAAACTAAATGTATGCCCTTGTAACGCTCTGTTTGAATAACACCGCAGACAAACCATCAACATCAGTGTTTCAGGAGGTTTTAAATCGAGTAATGCCTTTAAAGATATCTTCAGCGGACAATACGCACTTGCCAAAATCAGTAGATAACATTCTCTCAACGAAAATTGGTATCCGCATCATAATTTGGAAGATCTACAGAATCCACGAACTTCCCAAATGCTGTAATAACGTCACAGTTCAAACTGTTCCGCAAATGTTAACATGGAAGAGACCAGCTAATAGCCGAGTTTATGGATACTTCGTCATTTGGACTCGCCTTAAGAAAAGGTAGGGATATACTTGTTGACCCAATAAGTTTTTCTCCATCTCCCACGAAGGCAATATTTTCGAAAGTTTTTTCAATTTTAAATTTTCTAAAAGCAACTATTTATTTTAGAATTTTAAATTTAACTCTTCATTCAATCTGCCGCAAGATGTAATGCACGGCCTAAGGCAGTAAACTTGTTAACCACATTGTACCACATAACCGAAGGAATGCTTCTGCATTCTTAGCTGCATCTTAGAAATTAAGTTAAAAAGAAATCTAGAGAAAGTGAAAAAATATTTATAAAGTGAAAATTGAAATGGCTAAACTGTAAGCATAAAAGTGCTGGCAATTAAAAGCAATAAATGCCGCCGCCATTATACCTCTCCGCTGCTACTGCCATAAACGTGGCACTCTCCCTTCGCCACTCATTTCCTCTCTCTGACTCAAATGCAGTGCGAAAAGTTTGCCAAAACGGTTTAAGTGCACTTCACTCCGTCTCCACTGCATCGCCCATTGGCCACTGACTGCTGCTGCTGGCAACCTTCGAAAACTTTCCACTTGCCAGATTGTGGAAGCGTGTAAAAAAATTCACTTTAATTGCGGTTTAAGTTCGTTTTTATTTCCTCTTATGGCATCATCGCGTTCGTGTGCCTTGGCTGTTACGGCTTAAGACTTTGATGTTTACAATGGTCGGGCAATCCAGCAAACTGTTTTGGCAGCTAAAAGTTCGTAAGTGTGTTGTTGTATTTTTTATCTCATTTGTTTTAATACAAATTTAGTCGTCGTAATTAATCTGGTTTATAATTATTGGATTTAAATGATTCTTAGCGAGTTTGTTTTCGTCTTAGGCGGCTCGTCGGCCCAAGTCGTTACGCAAAGAGGCTAGCTACCTCTTTCGTTTTCAAACTTGCGCCAGTCATTCATACCAAGTCCAGATAACACCTTCTAAGCCTGACACGAGGACTATTTGCGTGTTGGCAAGTGCGTATTTGGTATTGTTCTCGCTCGCCAATCGATCAATAACGTGCTCGTTAATTTTCGAGAAGGTCGCGCTGATGATCCCCATGGTGACTCAGTACCATGGTGCCTATAACAGCTGTGCATATCTTCATTATTGAACTTTTCATGTGCACTGCTAGTTTCTTGGATAGCGGCTACGAGTTTCACTTCTCTCATGCCAAATATTTTATCTAAAAATAAGGAAATATCTGCAGTGACAAGGGCAATGCAGTTTTGTTCAAATTAATCAAAGAAATATTCGAATACCGCAATTAAGAGGTTGTTTCTTATGTTGAATTAAAGTAACTCCAAAATGGAGTTTTTCATGTGGACCTATGAAGAAACTTATGTTATTTCTAACTGCCCTTAAACTTCGTTTATCGATTTTTTACCAAATTCAATAATGAATCAAGAGGGTCAGCTACCTTTAATTAATTCACTAATTTCGTGTTTATTCTTCTGTTTTTATCCTTTTCCACACAACAAGCAAATATCCATCGCTAAACACTTTCTATTATGTGGGATGCGGGTCTTGTTAGCAGCGGTCCTCTTTGCTCTTTGACGCCCAATCCAGGTTTTCGTGACAGCATCGTTGCCCTGCTGGAATTTCCCAAATAAAGATTCAAAAAACCAGGTATCTCCGGGAAAACCTCTTTCAAATTGAAGGTTTTCTATATTGCTATGGTTTTACATGAGCGGCCCCTGTAGCCGACTGGTTGATGTTTGATTACATGAAATGATAGAAAATAAGTTTCCTAAAGCGATCGTCCCTCAGTAGGTAGTGGAAACCTCCGAGAATATCTGTACCATAAAAAAGCTTCTCACTAAGAACCATCTGCTTTTAGGAGTCGGCATAAAATTGGAAATACATATTACCTTTATCAGAGTGTCGTTTCATGCTGCAGCGTTTATATGGTAAGAAACGTATTTCACGTCATACAGGGTCCGACTCACGGAATGCAACTAATTCCGGTGAATTTGAGAGCCATTGTGTGGACGTTAGGAAGTTCGGAACGTTGTTTTTTTAGCCATTCTTGGCTCACTCGTGCTTAGTGGACGGTGCCGAGTCCTGTTGAAATGACCATGGTATGCCATCGAAATGTTTGTCTGCCCACGACTTCAAATCAACCTCCAGAATACTTTCCCGACAATATTTCACATTTAACTTGACCTCAGGCGCCTTGACCTTGGAGAGCGCCCATCTGCAGTTACAGTGGCCCAAACCATTACATGTGGCGGGTGCTGCCTTCTGGTGGCCAATTGATGATTCAAATTCTCGTATGAACGGTCGGTCAAATAAACCTTATCGTTTTGGAAGTTTACGAATTGCTCAATTTCAAACATTTTCTCGTTAGAAAACACACTGTTCGGAAATTGACCGCTGTCGGCCAAACGAACCAACTCTTTCGTTCTCTCAAGTCTGAATAGCTTCGGTGTGAGTACATGCGCCTTTTGGATATTGTAAGGCTTGACTTTGAGCTCATTTTTCAGTATGCGGCGGATGCTACGGTCAAATATTTTCAGTCCTTTCGCCATTTGCTCAAGTCGCTTCTTCATTTCTTGAACCATTTCACGTGACGCTGCAGTCTTTTGATGACCACCTCCATGACGTTTCGCGATTCTACCAGTATCACAATATCATTGTGACAAGTAATGGTGGGATAAACACAAAATTTATTTAGTTTAAGGTGCTCGAGCTCATGAACAATCGCTGGTTGTTATTTTCCAGCCAAATATAATGCACTCACACTATTATGTTTGAAATCCATTACTGATTTGTTTTTTTCGCGTTTACTTTCGGAAAAATGCTTCCGCGCGCTTGTAAACAATACTCTGGACCGTCACTGAGCCAACTGCGCGGGCGGTCTGAAGTTGGTAATACTTCGAGTGCCGGACCTTGTAAGATGAGTGCAGCTTAGTACCTGTAGTTTGACATTAAAGTTATAACAAATTAAGTTACTAGTGAAGTTCTATTATCGATCTTCATAATATATTCCATTCCAAAGCTAACCCACTCAGCGCTCCGTTCATAGCTTTTTCGACCTATAACGCGTTTAATTTTTCGCCAACCTTCTCGGATCACGTCATCTCTTAAAAATTTTGAAATAAGTTTGCGACTTTTGTTGATTTCCTTTTTCTGTCTTATCAATTTGCTGAATAGAGTGGTGATGTAGTAGGGTATTTCGTGAAGAAGATTTATGTGAAGAAGTATCCGTTAGGCGTAATTTAGGGCGTGCTTCGCAGAAACAGGCGATAATCTGCTAACTAGGAAATACCTTTTGTTCAGATAAATAATTGTTCTAATTTCAAGGCTAGGAACAGTTCACCTGAAGTCGGTTGGGATGCCAATTTCCTCTGGGAGCACGTTAATACTTCGCTATAAGAGATATTCCTTAATGCACTGACGCAAACTATGTACTGGGTGTTCGATCTAAATGTACTTTATTAAAATTTTAATTGTTGTATAGCAAGCGAAGTACCTCCTGTCGTCAAACAAACAGTCAGCGCACTCGAGTATCGGTACCCATGTCACTGTTGACAGTTATGATTTCGAGGCTGGAAGAGAATTCGTTTATTTAGGAACCAGCATTACCACCTATAACAATGTCAGCCTTGAAAATCCAAAGGAGAATCTCTCTTTCCAGCAAGTGCTACTTTGGACTAAGTAGGTAATTGAGTACTGAAGTCCTCTCCCGGCGAACAAAACTAACACCTTAAAAGGCTCTCATCATGCCCATCCTAACGTATGGCGCCGATGAGGCGTCTCTTGAAGTCTTTCAGAGAAAGATTCTACGCAAGATTTTTAGACCTTTACACGTTGGTGACAGCGAGTATCGTAGGCGATGAAAAAGGAGGTGTATGAGCTTTCTGGCGACGTAGACATAGCGCAGCGAATAGATACAACGGCACCGTTGGCTGGGTCAAATGGTCCGAA
>JAYXIM010022517.1:0-66043 GCA_037575425.1 Anastrepha fraterculus
TGTCATCTTGTAACATTCAATTATTGCAACCTAAGAAGTCTATGTGTGAATAAAACGTTTCGCTAAACGAGAGGAAAAATTTTTGTTAGAAACAACTACACAACACGTAGGTAGAGCACTAACAAAGTAAAGACTATTAGTAATACGACACGTAGTATACGAGTACATATTAGATTGGCATGTGGAGAACATCTCCAACCGCATGCAACAAGCCCTGAACATAGCAAACAAATGGTGCGCCGCCAAAGGGCTCTCTATTAACCCATCTAAAACTGCTCTCATCTTTAGAATGCTACTGCAAAAGCCACAAGCGCATTCTATGCCTGCACAAGGCTTGAAAGAACATGGGGCCTCAGCCCCAGAATGACTTATTGGACGTTCACTACAGTTGTTAAACCCATAACTACTTATGCCTCCATAGTATGGTGGCCCAAAGTTAAGCAACGAAAGGCGGCAAATGATCTCAACAAATTGTCGGTATAACAGGAGCAATGAAAACATAACAAACTGACGCATTAGATGTGCTCTTATGCATACCACCGCTTCCCGTCTTTATTGAAAGGCAACTCCGACCTAAAAAATGGAGATATGAGAGTGAAGATCTTAGAAGACTTCCGACACACTCCTATTCTTCACAGAGTGGACATATTATCTCCCAAACCCATTCTTTCAGGAACTTCCAAGTCTTCATTAAGGAACATACAAATTTAAAAAATCGAATTTCGAATGGGTCTCTACCCAACAAGCTTCCGGGCAGAAATACATGCCATTGATATATGTGTGAGAGAATGTCTCTGTAGCAAAATGAGAGGGACTCACATTTATATACTTTCAGATAGTCAGGCGGCTTTGAAAGCCCTTCTATCAACAACATATATATATATATACATAATTGGCGCGTACACCCGTTTTTGGGTGTTTGGCCGAGCTCCTCCTCCTATTTGTGGTGTGCGTCCTGTTGTTGTTCCACAAATGGAGGGACCTACAGTTTCAAGCCAACTCCGAACGGCAGATATTTTTTCTTCTATCAACAACAATCACCGCAAAAATGGTATATGACTGCCCGGATCTTCTTAATAGGGTTCCTGGACACGAGGGAAATGAAATAGCGGACCATATAGCAAAAAAAGGGGCAAACATGCCCCTAATTGGTCCTAAACCTTTCTGTGGACTTTGAAAGGGCCACATCAACGAAATTCTCGAGAGGTGGGAAGTGAAGAAGTTCGTTGAATACTGACGAAACTCTATCGGTCAGTGACAAGCGAAACAATTCCTAACGTCGAAAAGAGGAATTGCTCATAAGCTACTTTCACTTGCCGAGGACACTTAAGACTTTTAGCTGGTTACTTCACAACCCACTGTAGCCTGAGATATTACTCAAACAAAATTGGCCTCTCTGAGACCATCATCTGTCGATTCTGTGAAATGGACACTGAAAATTCAGAACACATCCTTTTTAAATGTCCTGCGCTAGGCAGAAAACGGCTACAGCACCTTAGTGGTACTGCTGTGCCTCCATATAAACTGTAGAACAATAAACACTAGAATATGCCAAAAGTTTTAAAAAGCCTTAATATATTGGGTACCTAGTAGCCTTTGCGCAATAGATCTATTTTGGCCACAGTGCGCAGTAGCCTAATAATAATAATTAGTAACACCAGCACTTAAGGACGCTCCTACGATCGTATCGAGTGTTATTCGTCAACTACACTAAAAAAATTTCTTTTCCAACAAATATCTACGAGTGGCAGATCTCAAGTCAGTGGACTCGCGATAGTCGGAAGAGCGCGTGAGGGAAGAAGAGGAAGTGCGATCCTCACTGAGGAGGCGCAATCTGTGCCAAACCGTTTTAATTAATAGCTCCTTTATTGAAGTTAGTCAGATATTGCTTTTATTTAAACTGTCACTTTATAATTTGGAATTACATAATCTTAGGTTCCCCATAATAGTTCATACATCCATCAAAAGTGTTAAAGCCACCCTTTACATAGCTGTTGTTGAGTTGCTAGAAGGAGCCACAGTTTAGGCTGAGGAAGATGCGTTTGAGGGTGGAGGTGGAGATGATGAGTCCGATGGTGGAGGTGGAGGTGGAACTGATGAGCCCGATTGTGGGGGTGGTGGTGAGGCTGATGAGTCCGATGGTGGGGGTGGTGGTGAGGCTGATGAGTTTGATGGTGGAGGTGGTGGTGGAGATGCTCCTGGACCACCCTGTTGTCCTGTAAATATTTTAAATTGTATATTTAAGTTGCATTTACGAATTGAATAAGTTGCTGGGACACTTACCTTGAACTAGGACAGCTATTAAAGCAATAACAAAGAATAGAGCCGCGAAAAATTTCATCTTTCCAAGAAGTTCAACGTTTGCAAATTGATAGTCACTTTAATTTTGGCAAGCCTTATATAGCATAATTTTACTTAGTGAAATATTGAACAAACACTTCAATATTTATTTAAGACTTTATTTATGGCAAATTCTCAAAACAAACTACAGACCACAATGCAAATAAATAGATTGCCGAAAAACAATGTTTTAAAAACATTTCACAGTTCAATAGCGGGCGCGTGTGGTTCGGAATTTCCTATAGCTACTAGGCAATGATGTAAAAAGTGCTAAAAATAACTTTGTCTGTTTTGGTAAATATGGGTGAATCAAACTTCATTCTCATTCCTGCTTGACATGAAATATTAGGACAAGTAAAGAATGTTTTCCGCTGGATGTCCTTAGTAAGTTATATCTCACGAAGCATGCGTTGTAACGGGTTGTACTAAGCGGTATTTTAAAGGAGATATTAAGCCTCATTACAGTGTTCACGACTTGTTCTCTCTCCGCTTTCAGTGAGTTAACGTGTAGCCTACATCTCAGAAGGAACCACAGTCCTCTTTATAGGAAAAAAACCTTGCGGCTCTCTGCCTAGCCAGCTCACCAGCCTAGAAGTTTGGCAAAGTCTCTTTGAGCAAGTACCCATAAGGGCTTCATATCTAAGCATTCGGATGCAATTGAAAGTGAAGTTATGCATTCCGGACTATTTTCGAGAGCAGTCGAGTACTTTTGCCGACTTTAAAGGCGATTTCAACTACTCGAAAAGGGTAGACCAAATTTTGCATTTTTGCAAAACTATGATATTACGCGGACTTAAAGAACTGAAGCTGATAAGCTCTCAGCTCAAATACGGCCGCGAGGACCTTCTAAGGTTCATATATTCACATGTATGTAATTTTGGAGTACCAATGCCGCTTCCGAATGATCGGAGGACCCGCCCAAAACGTGGACCCGCCGTGTCTTTGCACCGAATTAAACCAAACTTAGACACATTGTTAAGTAGGATGGTTTCCGTATAGTTTGGATACCTATTGGTAGATAGGGTCTTGAGGTATAGGTCAAAACGTGGGCCCGGGTAACCTTCTGATGTGTATGTACAATATGGGTATCAAATGGAAGCTGTTGGTGAATGCTTTAGTTCGGAGTATTTTTCATGCCGCTTCGTGACTAGGGTCACGAGATAGAGACCAAAACGTGGACCCTAGAATGTGTTTGTACAATATGGATATCAAATTGAAGCTGTTGGTGAATGCTTTAGTACAGAGTATTTTTCATGCCGTTCCGTGGCTGGAGTCTCGAGATATAGGTCAAAACGTGGACCTGGGTAACCTTTGGTTGTGTATGTACAATATGGGTATCAAATGAAAGCTGTAGATAAGTGCTTTAATACGGGGTAATTTTCATACCTATTGATGACTAGGGTCTCGAAATATATGCCAAAACGTGGACCCGCCGTGTCTTTGCCCAGCGAAGCGGGCCGGTTTTGCTAGTCTTAATATACATATATAAATTACGTGTCACGTTGTTTGTCCGCGATGGGCTCCTAAACTACTTAACCGATTTTAATCAAATTTGCACACTGTGTGCAGTTTGATCCAGCTTGAAAGATAGGATAGCGTTTATCTTAATTTATAGTCGCAATATTATTTTATTGCAAAATATTTGTTTATTATTTAATAGTCACAATTATCTGTTTGCTCTAAATGGTTCTAACAGATGGCGGCATCTGTTGACTGGATTGAGTAAGTATTTAATAGATGGCGCTGTGTTAAAAATGCCAACGTTTCACATAAGCTACAATTCAATGGCATTACCACCACGTGTTGCTGAGGCTAAAGTATAAATTAAATCTATTGCGTAGTGAACGCAAGCAGTGAAAGTCCGTTGTTCGTACTTTTTCAATTTTTGGTGTTAGCATATTATCACATAGTTATATTATTATATTTGCTATGAATCAAATCACACAGTATGTATGTCCTGAGGTACTAAGGCTCCAGGATCTGAATGAATCTGGTTATCTATCTATCTATTATCGGCTTGCTTCTCATATTATTGATTTATTATATTGTTAATGGTAAATCGATTGACAAAAATTTATTCACCATTCCGGAGATTCATAATAACAGTGCCATCTCGAAAAGTTAATTGATATACATATATATGAAAAATTCGTACAAAGCTCCTCAAACTTTTTCAACAATTTTTTTTTTTATTATTTTTATTCATCCTCTATTCAAAATTATTGAACACTCCTCATTTCAATGTGCTATAATAGCTCGCTTTTTAGTTTTTTCTTTTTTGATTTGAATATTTTAATTATTATTTGCAGTCTAATGCCACCGAAAAAATCTAACCTCAACAACGCGCTGAGCAGAGAAGCACGACGCAAACGTGCTGAAAGAGCTCATCAATCGGCAGAACTAATCGCAACAAGAAATGCAGCTCAAAGTATCAGGACAGCAGAGGGTCGTGCACAAGAATCTCAAGAACAGCAGATCCAGAGTCATGCAGAGTAAACGACCCACAGTTCTGCGGCTCATTATAAACAGGGGGGGGGGAAATTGGAAAATGAATGAATTTCGCCAGAAATTTTTTCCTTAGTGGGCGGAATCCTTTGTTTGTTTCTTGACTTTTCATAGCTTTTAAATTTTCGATGAAACTAAGTCTGAAATGAGGATTGAAATTTTTTTTTCTGGAGTATTTCAACAATTCTTAATACTTATTCACGTCTGCGACAGACTATTACAAGAACAAAAGCGGCACGATAACGAAACACAGCTACAGCACGAATACAAGAACGACAGAGACAGCGGACCAGCCGCTCATTAACACGTGCATCATTTGTTCGTCTTGCTTTCGAATATGCACCAGATATTAACTTCTTTGCGCATTCAAAAATTGAATTTTTAAATTCACTAGATATACCTGGAACGCCACCACATAATCTTCGATTAAAGTTTGGTTCACCTATTATTCTCCTGCGTAATTTGAATCCACCTCGATTATGCAACGGTACACGTTTGGTCATCAAACAAATCACCGGAATTATTCTTGAAGCTACTATTTTAACTGAAAAGTTCAAAGGAGAAGTGGTCCTGTTGCCATGTATTCCAATGATACCATAAGAATCTACGATACCCTTCAAAAGGTTACAGTTTCCAATTCGTCTAGCTTTTGCCATGTCTATAAATAAGTCTCAAGGCCAAACAATGCCCATTCAAATTTGGAAACCTATTTCGCACCGGAAAAAGTGTCGAGAAAGTCATCTATTCGTGGTGACAGGTAACTGCCCTTTCCTCCCACGATTATATTCGCAGCAGCTTCAAGGACACAGAGCAGCTTCAATGACCCACACTTCACTTGTCCCACAGCCTGCTTCCACAATATCCCGTATTACTTCTTCACACCTTTCTGAACTGTACGGTGTGCTCATATCCGGCACTCGGAAGCATTTCCATATTTTGGCATGACAGAACCCTTTTACCCAAATGATTTCCGTCAGTAAAAATGTGTAAACTATTGATAAAGCTCTAATAACGACCTTGCAAACTACCTATGCAGAAATCGAAGTTCTCCTTCATGGTTCCACATTACCGGTTGCCAAGTCTGACCGGATGATCAAGTTCGTTGCACCTGCGTCCAAAGTAAGCACGTAGGATCGACCATTTATTGCTCTCCCTACGGTCAAATTGTTGCTTTTCAGTCAAATTTTCCGGGGCAGACTGTGGGGCATTCAGTTGAATAAATCAACCCCTTTTCGTTTGCCGCTTCCAGCTTAGTTCTCTTCCAGACCTCCGCCTCCAAGACCTCTGCCGCCCTGTACATAAAATCCGACCGCTAATCGCAATACACTTGAAACTACCTAGGTAACACCCGCCACTCTCACAGAACGGCTTAACTTCTGGGCTTTCGTTTACCATCTTTATAACAATTGAAGGTACGGTGAATGCCGCTTTCCTCTATTACCTCTGGAAACTTCACCGTCTCCCCTGTCGTTATTGGCAACTCCAGGGATAAAGGACCCTACATCCTTAGCGACTTTCTATCTCCTAGCGACAGAATTTAATATTTAGTTTTGCTGTAGGAAGTCGGACAAGACAACATAAGGATAGGGTGTAGGCAAAGACAGTAAAGACACTGCTAATATTCACTTACCAATTTCTGTTTCTTGATTCTTGCGCGACTTTGGCCGAGTTTAACAAAGACCCGCCACAACTTTATCGGGTCTCACCGGCGCCAGTTGGGCACACCAAGTTAAGCTAAGTCCTTCTCCCCCTGATCTTTCCTCCGACTACGTCCTAATTTTTGAATATTCGAATTGTTCTTTTTCTGGTGGTGGAGTAAGATTTCTATGTTATACAATGTCTTAATGGAACTCAAGCTGTTGTGAATTATGAAGCTCGATTTATACCTATCACAAGCAACCGAAACTAGTTGCTTTAATGAACTTATTGGCAACCTTTCGCTTTTTTGCACCAGAAGCATTTCAACCGATTGTATCATTGTGTTTAGTGAGAAGAGTACCTTGTGTTTTTTACCAAATGCCGTTTTAGTTGTAAGATTGCAAGTTTTTGGTTGTTTTGGTTGGATGTTGTTATGCTCACTTTTTTCTTCCATTTCGCTTTGGTTCTGGTATGATGTCATCTTGTAACATTCAATTATTGCAACCTAAGAAGTCTATGTGTGAATAAAACGTTTCGCTAAACGAGAGGAAAAATTTTTGTTAGAAACAACTACACAACACGTAGGTAGAGCACTAACAAAGTAAAGACTATTAGTAATACGACACGTAGTATACGAGTACATATTAGATTGGCATGTGGAGAACATCTCCAACCGCATGCAACAAGCCCTGAACATAGCAAACAAATGGTGCGCCGCCAAAGGGCTCTCTATTAACCCATCTAAAACTGCTCTCATCTTTAGAATGCTACTGCAAAAGCCACAAGCGCATTCTATGCCTGCACAAGGCTTGAAAGAACATGGGGCCTCAGCCCCAGAATGACTTATTGGACGTTCACTACAGTTGTTAAACCCATAACTACTTATGCCTCCATAGTATGGTGGCCCAAAGTTAAGCAACGAAAGGCGGCAAATGATCTCAACAAATTGTCGGTATAACAGGAGCAATGAAAACATAACAAACTGACGCATTAGATGTGCTCTTATGCATACCACCGCTTCCCGTCTTTATTGAAAGGCAACTCCGACCTAAAAAATGGAGATATGAGAGTGAAGATCTTAGAAGACTTCCGACACACTCCTATTCTTCACAGAGTGGACATATTATCTCCCAAACCCATTCTTTCAGGAACTTCCAAGTCTTCATTAAGGAACATACAAATTTAAAAAATCGAATTTCGAATGGGTCTCTACCCAACAAGCTTCCGGGCAGAAATACATGCCATTGATATATGTGTGAGAGAATGTCTCTGTAGCAAAATGAGAGGGACTCACATTTATATACTTTCAGATAGTCAGGCGGCTTTGAAAGCCCTTCTATCAACAACATATATATATATATACATAATTGGCGCGTACACCCGTTTTTGGGTGTTTGGCCGAGCTCCTCCTCCTATTTGTGGTGTGCGTCCTGTTGTTGTTCCACAAATGGAGGGACCTACAGTTTCAAGCCAACTCCGAACGGCAGATATTTTTTCTTCTATCAACAACAATCACCGCAAAAATGGTATATGACTGCCCGGATCTTCTTAATAGGGTTCCTGGACACGAGGGAAATGAAATAGCGGACCATATAGCAAAAAAAGGGGCAAACATGCCCCTAATTGGTCCTAAACCTTTCTGTGGACTTTGAAAGGGCCACATCAACGAAATTCTCGAGAGGTGGGAAGTGAAGAAGTTCGTTGAATACTGACGAAACTCTATCGGTCAGTGACAAGCGAAACAATTCCTAACGTCGAAAAGAGGAATTGCTCATAAGCTACTTTCACTTGCCGAGGACACTTAAGACTTTTAGCTGGTTACTTCACAACCCACTGTAGCCTGAGATATTACTCAAACAAAATTGGCCTCTCTGAGACCATCATCTGTCGATTCTGTGAAATGGACACTGAAAATTCAGAACACATCCTTTTTAAATGTCCTGCGCTAGGCAGAAAACGGCTACAGCACCTTAGTGGTACTGCTGTGCCTCCATATAAACTGTAGAACAATAAACACTAGAATATGCCAAAAGTTTTAAAAAGCCTTAATATATTGGGTACCTAGTAGCCTTTGCGCAATAGATCTATTTTGGCCACAGTGCGCAGTAGCCTAATAATAATAATTAGTAACACCAGCACTTAAGGACGCTCCTACGATCGTATCGAGTGTTATTCGTCAACTACACTAAAAAAATTTCTTTTCCAACAAATATCTACGAGTGGCAGATCTCAAGTCAGTGGACTCGCGATAGTCGGAAGAGCGCGTGAGGGAAGAAGAGGAAGTGCGATCCTCACTGAGGAGGCGCAATCTGTGCCAAACCGTTTTAATTAATAGCTCCTTTATTGAAGTTAGTCAGATATTGCTTTTATTTAAACTGTCACTTTATAATTTGGAATTACATAATCTTAGGTTCCCCATAATAGTTCATACATCCATCAAAAGTGTTAAAGCCACCCTTTACATAGCTGTTGTTGAGTTGCTAGAAGGAGCCACAGTTTAGGCTGAGGAAGATGCGTTTGAGGGTGGAGGTGGAGGTGGAGATGATGAGTCCGATGGTGGAGGTGGAGGTGGAACTGATGAGCCCGATGGTGGGGGTGGTGGTGAGGCTGATGAGTCCGATGGTGGGGGTGGTGGTGAGGCTGATGAGTTTGATGGTGGAGGTGGTGGTGGAGATGCTCCTGGACCACCCTGTTGTCCTGTAAATATTTTAAATTGTATATTTAAGTTGCATTTACGAATTGAATAAGTTGCTGGGAAACTTACCTTGAACTAGGACAGCTATTAAAGCAATAACAAAGAATAGAGCCGCGAAAAATTTCATCTTTCCAAGAAGTTCAACGTTTGCAAATTGATAGTCACTTTAATTTTGGCAAGCCTTATATAGCATAATTTTACTTAGTGAAATATTGAACAAACACTTCAATATTTATTTAAGACTTTATTTATGGCAAATTCTCAAAACAAACTACAGACCACAATGCAAATAAATAGATTGCCGAAAAACAATGTTTTAAAAACATTTCACAGTTCAATAGCGGGCGCGTGTGGTTCGGAATTTCCTATAGCTACTAGGCAATGATGTAAAAAGTGCTAAAAATAACTTTGTCTGTTTTGGTAAATATGGGTGAATCAAACTTCATTCTCATTCCTGCTTGACGTGAAATTTTAGGACAAGTAAAGAATGTTTTCCGCTGGATGTCCTTAGTAAGTTATATCTCACGAAGCATGCGTTGTAACGGGTTGTACTAAGCGGTATTTTAAAGGAGATATTAAGCCTCATTACAGTGTTCACGACTTGTTCTCTTGCTCCGCTTTCAGTGAGTTAACGTGTAGCCTACATCTCAGAAGGAACCACAGTCCTCTTTATAGGAAAAAAACCTTGCGGCTCTCTGCCTAGCCAGCTCACCAGCCTAGAAGTTTGGCAAAGTCTCTTTGAGCAAAAACCCATAAGGGCTTCATATCTAAGCATTCGGATGCAATTGAAAGTGAAGTTATGCATTCCGAACTATTTTCGAGAGCAGTCGAGTACTTTTGCCGACTTTAAAGGCGATTTCAACTACTCGAAAAGGGTAGACCAAATTTTGCATTTTTGCAAAACTATGATATTACGCGGACTTGAAGAACTGAAGCTGATAAGCTATCAGCTCAAATACGGCCGCGAGGACCTTCTAATAGAATCTGAAATACATTCGGTTGTTGTTGTTTTAGTTGTTCTAGCAGTACAAACATTCCCCATGCATGTACGGGGAGTGCTCCTGGAGTGACAGCCATGGTCGGATATATATATGTATACGAGTAGTAAGTCCGAGTTGTTCCGGTAACGTAGAACCGACTGTCGGGGGAACGAATATATACTTTACTTGCGAATAGATACGAAAACATACTTTGAAGATCAGCAAAGCATTAAGGAAGTTTTTTCCAAATACCAAAAAGTCAAATCAACAAAAACAAAATGCATTCAGTGGTTTGCCATTGCTTGCGGAGGGACGACCGTTTCTAGAATTTTTTTATATCATTTGGTTTTTGAGCCCGTGGTTTCGTACCTGGTCACTACCAAACGGTAGTCACTCATCAATCCATTCGGCCACTTTCACGCGGAAAGAATGCGATTTTATCACAGCGTCGATATTGATACGTTTTTTGAGCCCCCTGGTACAATTTTCCGGTACGTTTTCTGTCAGACATCATTTCATATTCTCCGTACTCACTATTTTAGTCGGTCTTCGTCTCTTTATCTATTTGAAATCGACATAATGCCCTCGCGTATGTGGTTTTGAGAATTTGGCCACTGAAATGATCCATCTCTTTACGGTGTAATTTAGAAAAGCATGTGGACAATCTTCGCATGGAAAGTTGAATCTAATGGAAGATCCTCAAAATGATTGGAAATAGTCAATTAGTGCTTACAACGGACACATTTCGTGGCCTAATTAGCAAAGCTGTCTCTATGTGCGATGCGGCTGCCAAACCTAACCTCTACTTACTTCTATGTAACTTCTTATATAAAGTTCGATTTATGTTTAAGGATGCAGGTTTTGTTCAACCATCGCAATTGACAATTTTATTAATTAGCTACAGATAATGCAAACCCTGCACGATTCAATTTAATGCTGATAAATCAGGCTAAATAAATGCGAGTTATAGGTACATTCTCAAGGCGCCCTTTTCTCGTTCAATACCATTATTCAACGATAAAAGCTTTCTCGTTCTCTCATAACAAATCGGCTCCCTTAGCAAGACACTGGGTTGCTAGCTCTAGAAATTTTGAGTAAAAGTAGAGGAAAAGTAGCATTTTCAAAATGATCTGCTTACGAGCAACAACTCGCTAAAGAGTTTTCATCGGTATGTTCAGGACTATGGTAGTAAGACATGAGATACATACCGCTTAAGTCAGGACATGATAGAGTAATTCATCCAATCCGAGTTCGATGAGTGGTGAATTTACAAAGCTTTATTTCTTATGATGTGGTGATTTTGAAGGAATTTATGTATTGCAAAGAGTTAGCATTTCACAAAGAGTTAAGACAGGGAGAATAATTGGACAGTTCCGATTGGACAGTCGATTGATAACATTGCATATCTCATTATAAAAAAGTTGGGATTGACGGAATTTGTTTCCAATGAGCCCAGATTCCCAGATGGATGGAGTTTCCAGAGGAGGCTTAGCAAAGCACAGTACCAGCATGAAAAGGCTTCTCATAAAAAACCATCTGCCGGAATCGGCTTAAACTGTCGGACTGTCGGTCCTTCCATTTGTGGAACGCGCGCTACATCTCGGCTAAACACCTAACAGAATTGTACGTGCCGATTATTTATTATTTAACAAAATAGTTTAATATTGGCGAAACTTCGCAACTTCGGGATCGGTTTTAAATTTAAAACTTATTCACAAAATAAAATCTTGGTTTAAATGAAATAATCACTTATATTGTTAAACATAAACTTGTTAAACTTATTGTTTTAATATTAGACTTGGCAATTTTCGCTAATAACTTCTATTTGTACCATTCTTTACTTTCAAATATTAATTAAAATTTATTTTTTAAACCGTTCGCAGTTTCTTTCCATTTAAGTAAGAAAATATATACTATTTACTGCATTTTTCATCCTTTCGTTTTTATCTCTGTTTTTCGCACCCTTCAATACACTCAGTTGCTTCGTTCAACGTGATTTGTTTTTCTTACCTCTTTTCAGTCTTCTAATGTTCAATTTCATTTTTCACTTGGGACTGTAGGCGAGCAACTTTGAATTCTGAAGCAAACGTGCGACCGTGGCATAATGTGCAATTTTTTAGCCTGCTTTACAAGCGGAATAGGGGGGTTCTTTAAGTCCTGCATAATTGCAGAAAAACAAAAATTTAACAAATCTTGTACTAAGATATGCTAGAGAAGGCGTAGCACCTCTTTCGCGTAATTGTAGCAATCCTAAATGAAACAAAATTACACATTAGCACATCCTGCGTGTGTTTCTGTGCCGTAGATTTCTTCTGTTTTTTGAAATAAATATAATCACATTTTAGAAATTTCAGAAATGTCACATACTTGCCTTCAGTAGTTACTATTTCCATTAACGTTACAAAGAAAACTAAGCTTTTATTATATGTTTGTAAATAATAAGCGGGGAGGTTTTGTTATTTATTTCGAAGTGAATTTCAAGGAACTTATCTGGGAAGCGAATTGCAGAACCTGTTCGAAAACAGCTTCTTAGTAAACACAAATTGCGTGTTATACTTCTACCATTCTTTATACCTTAATCATTTTTGGATGTTTATAAGATGTTAGCTGAAAGTTTGTTGAATTCGTCATCATTGTCAATTCGACTTTGTGGTATAAAATAGTCGAAAAGAAATATGAGTAAGCATTTTATACTAGAATAAAGAAGTTATTTAAATAACAACATATGAAGTTTATTCATAGATATTACGATTATTTATTTTAGTAATATTACGTTTCCACCGCAGCCGGAGATTGGGTTCTCTGCCGCTATCGTGTTCTTAGCGCAAACACCAAACAAAACACCTGTCGAATCCCATACAAAATAAAAACACAACTCCATACCTAAACCCATTTTTCAAAGTGTGTTTTGTTGGGTTTGCATCTAATTTAATTATTAAGTGGTGGCAATGTTGTTCATTTTCCTCATTTATTATTGCATTCTTATCGAAACATGGCAGCAATGATTGCAATTTGTCAATATGACATTTGCTTGACGTTTAATATTTTTCGTGTGGTAAGCGTTTGTGCGCGCAAAAAATAAAATTAATGTTATTGATTTTAATGGAAAACCATAAAAAATCAAAAACTATTTGGCTTCCTTCTGTGGACGAAGCATTTCTGGATATATGGGGTGAGAAGGCAGCTGAATTGCGAGGTCCACGAAAGAACTCACACATACAGTGAGTCACAGTCAAAGTGAGCCACCAATTCCTTGAAGATATTTGTTTAAACAACTTTTGTAAATACTTTCAGACACCCATTATTTTTTGTCAACTTTATCAAGTGAGCATGCTTGTGTAATCTAACTGTATTTTTTTCTGTTTGTTTGCTGCCGAAGTAAGAGTAATAATGAAGAACAAAACCAAACGCACAAACTAACGTCACACTCAAAGTGAGCCACCTAACCTTGTTTCTTTTAAAATAACGGGATATGTATTTTTGGATATTAATTTTCGCTTGCATCTTATTCTTAGTGTTTTAGTTGTTTATTATCAAGCGGGTTATAAAGATGGGTCGACAAACAAGTGTTGAAATTAGACAGTTAGTAATTGATCTTTTTAAAAAAGGAAAATCCCAAAGAAAAATTGCGGAATCGAGGAACTGTCCAGCACATCATACATCGCTTTACTAGAGGAGGAAGAGTAGGAAACAAGCAGAAAAAAAGCAAAAAAAGGCGTTATCAGAAAGGGACGAGGCATTTATTTTGCGGGAAGTGAAGAAAAATCCTCATCTTAGTGCTCCAAAATTGACGAATATGGTTGAGGAGCAGCTAAATATCCACGTTAACCCCGAAACTGTAAGAAGAGTTCTCAGAAAGCATAGTTATAATGGTCGTACGGCCATTAGCCGTAAACAAGCCATTTATTAGCAGCAAAAATCGAAAAAAAGGTTGGAGTTTGCGCTGAAATATGTCTACAAGGATATGAGTTTCTGGCAAAAGGTTCATAACGGTATAATGCAACGTAGAGGCTATAATAATATTTTTGAAGGTTCTCTTTACAGACGAAAGTAAATTTAACTTATTTGGCTCTGACGGTAAGAAGATGGTATGGCGATAAAAAAAACACTGAGTTTCAGCCGAAAAACCTAACTCCCAATATGAAGCACGGCGGTGGCTCCGTCATGGTTTGGGGTTGCATGGCAGGTGGTGGAACTGGAAATCTTCAACATATTCCAGGCATACTGGATAAATACGTTTATATAGACGTTTTGAAGCAAAATCTTAAGCCAAGTGTCGAAAAACTAGGGATCGAAGGCGACTTCTATTTTTACCAGGACAATGATCCTAAGCGAGAAAAAAAAGGTTGCTGCTATTGAATTATTGACAGAAAGTGTGGTTAGTTTCTTGGAGAGAAATTAATTAACTAAAACTTATAAATCCTTTGAAATATTGCTCGTGAAAGTGCTTAAAAATTAATATGTGAAATGATATTTAAGTTTTAATGGATTGTGCCTTTTAAAGTTGCACTAAGTGCCTACTATGTACTATCTTTTTTCAAAAATGAATAAAATGTCATTTTATAAAATTATGTATTAGAAATTGTATTATTCTGGTGAAAAGTTGTTTTTCAGATTCAAACCAATTGGACTCTTTTTGGCTTTTGTAGGTCGAAATATTTAAATAAATATTTGGTTTGGAGATAAAATTGTTTAAACCAAATAACCTTTTTAACCAATAAATTATGGTTAATTTAATAAAACATACGGGAGAATCTAGATGAAAAAAGTTATATTACTCACTGAAATATTCCTTTAACGCATTTCTTATCGATTCTCCTTCAGATCGATCAACTGCATTGGTGCCGTATTGAATATTGCGCCTGGAATCGCGATGCATCAAAAAAGCCATCAAAAAATTATGTAAAACACATGCACATGAAATAACTGTGTTTACATTTTTGATGTGGTTATCCAAGCCTTTTCCAATTCTCCTAAATCTAAAATAGAACCTGTATTACCAATTTTTAAAAATATTACAATCTCTAAGTTGTATTTGCCGGGCTTTTAAATAGCCAAAAGCATTTTCCACAACACGCCGTCACTTAGACAATCTATAGTTGATTTTTTTGTTCGGGTGTGTTGGTCACACTATGCGGATATGGCTTCATTAAATGCTGAGAGAGACGAAAAGCAGAGTCCCCTATAATATGGACTGGTATTTTTGTGGATCCATACTGCAAGCTCAATTCATCAAGAAGTGCACAACTTTGCAACTCGCGCTTTAGCGATGATTTTTCAAAAATTGCGGAGTCGTTGCATCTTCCAGGACTGCCGCAATGTATATAAACAAATCTATATTTTGCGTCTACCAAAGCCAATAGTACTACGGAATACCACCCTTTGTAGTTGTAGTAATCAATGGCTTTTTCCTTTCTTGGATGAATTTCAATATGACATCCATCTGTATAATAAAGATGCTTTTGATTAAACGTTATTTTTATCGCATTACTTATAAACCTACCTATTGCTCCAATACATTGTGGATATCCCATTGCATTAAAATCTGCGACTCCATTCTCAATTTGCGCCCTTGTCAGTGGAAAATTTTTCAAATAACTTGGAGCCAAAGATGTCCCAACTTCATTCCAAAACTCGATGAGTATTTTGCAACCAGTTGCTTTGCCTACTCCAAACAAATGTCCAATTGATCTGTATTCACTAGAAGATCCTAGTGCATACAGAGCAATTGCCACGCGCTTTTTTAGTGAAATCGGGTTTCGAAAGTTCGTTTTTCTTTTGACTATTTTTTCAAGTTTGCTGCACAATTTTTCAAAGCAGGATCTTTCCATTCGGAAATTATCTTTGAAAAACTTGTCCCCATTACTCTGGCAGTCTATTTCCCAAAAGGTACTGGAATGTTCCTAAAATATAAATGTACATTATACACAAATAATTTATCATAAATCTGTTTACCATACCAAAGACCATAGACTTTGCGAACGCATTAAATTGGCAGCAACACTTAAAATTATTTTATTTTCCCTTAACCTTTTTTTTAAATAATATGTGACCAACTCACTATCAATTATTTTAAAATAAAATGATGAAATCAACATAACAAATTGAATTTTATGCACCATTTTATAATTCTATCAATTTTTATAATTTTTATTTCACAATGTCAACAAAAGACAGTTCAAACACAATTTCTCCCAAACTTCCGGTGGAAACAGTTGACAGTTCTCCCAAACACAACTCCTGCAAGCACGGTATTTCCTTTTGGTGGAAACGTAATATAACATAATTGTATTAGCATAGCTTTCGATTTGATGCACCTCGTGCACCAGCCTTAAAATCCAACGAAGAATCTCTCTTGCCAAAAAGTGTTACTTTACTACTTTTTACTAAGCAGGAAATCGAGTAGAAAAGTCCCCCCTCGACGAACGAAACTAAGAGTTTATAAGGCGCTCATCATGCCTGTTGTTGTTGTTGTAGCAGTATGCTGCCGTCATACTCATCATGCCCCTCCTATTGTATGGCACAGAAGCTTGGACCATGACTGATCTGTATATAATGAAACAACACTGAGTAATCGAACATATAACAGCAGAGGGGGAGAAATATAATTTTTGTGTCTGGACTTTTGCAAACCCTGCCATTTTGGGATTGAATAAAAGTTGGACATATGCGGCATAGGAACAACCAAAAAAATTAGTATACTACATTCACTTAATGACGTAAACAATTGAGAAGATCAAAAAGGTGAACGAGAGTCTTATTCAGTCATTAGACCAGCAGCAGCAAAAATTCGCAACATCATACGGTATACAGTACTAGCTTTGGGTGTAACCTGCAACAGTCTGCTCTCCTTCTCTGCACACACAACATCAATTGCCACTAAAGTCCAAAATCGCAATAAGGTCCTCAATCGCTTGCTGGCAGTACTTGGGGCAAAGACAAAGAAATGTTGCTATCGACATTTAAGGCAATTGGCCGGCCGGTTCTAAATTAAGATGCGCCTGTCTGGTCGCCTGAAACTAGTGAAAGCTTCAGACTTGACAAAACACTGCTATCCGGTCACCTACACAACGAGGCATAGATGTAAGTAAAGGAGCACAATAAACTGCTCAGCAAACAGTTTCCTGCTAGGGTGCTAACGTAGATTTCATCCATGTAGACACTTGCTTGAGCATGAGCCACCTTCCAGGTACGTCTTCAACTACGCCGACGAGGTCCAGGACAAAACGCACCGACAACTACTGGACCGGGCACTGTTTAGACAGACAATTAACGACATTCATCGGGATACCCTTACCACCTTCTTAAGCTCCCCAATGCCGTAATGGGAGTCCAACCACCACCCACAGCTGATGAAGAGCTCCAGCTACCCCGAGAGATTCTGGACATTGTAACAGGTTAAACTCCTACTTATCCAGAATTGACGCCGAAATACCCAACGGATGTCCCGCATGTGAAGGCACTTCGCACGATGCTAACCACCTCTTCACATGACCCATCAAACCCACTCTTCTAACACCCCTCTCCCTCTGGACCCAGCCCGTCGAAACAGCAAGTTTCCTGGGCCTATCGTTAGACCCAAGGAGTTTGACGAAGACGACCGGTAATGTACACTATCCTGAGAGGGTTTAGTATTGCTGCAACAACAACAACAACAATATTTACAACATCATTGCTTGAGCAACAAGAGCAGTGGATGCATGCAATTCAGCAGTCCATGCTTAGCAACGCAGTGATCCTAATCGCATGTTGGAATCACCAGTTTCATAGTTTCATTTATTTAATAAGCACCAGTGGAATTAGGCATCCGACAAGGAGCAGCATTTCGTGGCATATTCGTTAAGCGATACAGATGCACAGAAGTCGTTTTTACTATAATGGATTGGACTTTAAAGCAAGTATTCGCATGAAGTCTACGGATGTGCCAAAATTTTTGAAAGCAAGACAAATACTATTTGCTCAAATATCAAAGTTTCGTGAAGATTGGGCGTCGCCAATTGTGTTGGTCCCAAAGCCGGAGGATTCGGTATGAATTTGCCGAGATCGCAAGATCAGTTTAAAATGTGCTTATTTATAGATGAAAATAGACGAGTCATCGAATCAAGTGATGGTAGTTAATACACCTGTGGCGTTATTTCAATACTAAAGGCGTCCGTATGGCTTCGCCAGTGCGCCTGCAATATTTCAGCGCTGTCTAGAGCAACTTCATAGTGGCACAGAAGGTTGTGGCAACTATCTTGACGATATCATTATTACAGCTCCATCAGTACAAGAGCTGATAAGTCGCGTAGAGGAAGTCCTCAAAATTTTATAAGAAAATGGCACCAAGCGCAAAAAGCGTCGTTCCCACGACAGTCGGTTCTACGTAACCGGAACGACCCGGATTTATATCCGGCCAAGGACTGTCACTTCAGCAGCATTCCTCGTATATGCACGGGGAATGTTTATGCTGCTACAACACCAACATCAACAACGGCAGAGATTTAGTTTTTGAAAAGAGAAATTGAAGTAGAAAAATCAATACTAAGTTAATTCTTCCAGACGACTCGGCTGTACAAGCTGCTAAACTGATTGAACCGCCTGTTAGAACCCGCAGGTAGAAGTTTTTATAGGCAAAGTTAATTACTATAGCCATTTTATTCCGAATTTTTGTCAATTAGCAGCGACCCTTAACAAGCTACGTAGAAAAATGCATTATTCTCGTGGGGCACTGAACAGCAAGAGTCATTTACATACATACAATTACAATTAGCATATTTCTCTCTTGCTCTTGCCTCAGCTTTTGCATCGCCTTTTGGTAGCGGTGTAGTTTTATCTCATTACAGACATGATGGGAGTGAGAAGCCCATTGCTCCAGCATCAACTTAAATATAGTCAGATTGGAAAAGAAGCTTTCGCAATAGTGTTTGGAGTTCAAAAGATTCACCAATACTTATGTATGTATATGGAAGAAAATTTACGCTCGCCGACGCCCATAAGCCGCTTGCACATATTTTTAATGCATGTAAATATCTACCACAAATGACGTCGTCTCGAATTTTTGACCCTTGCGAAGATTTTTGGACCTTTCCACGTTAGGCGAGTATACTAGGCGATCGAACAACGAGCTGTATGAGCATTACGACGACATATACAGAGTGCAGCGAATAAAGATCCAGCGACTCCGTTGACTGGGTCATGTCGTCCGAATGGATACAAACGTTCCGGCTCTGAAAGTATTCTGGTGGCAGCAGAGGAAGAGGAAGGCCTCCTCTGGTTTGGAAAGATCAAGTGGAGAAGGATTTGGCTTCACTTAGTGGCGCTTCACTTAGTGACGCCGGCTAACACGTGAAAGAAAAGATTGGCGCGCTTTGTTAAACAACGCCAAAATTGCTTAAGCGATTATCGAGCTAATCAAGAAGAGCACGTCGTTTGATAAATGGAGCTATCTTAAGGTCTGATCATGAGTGAATCGTGCGTTAAATGACCCTATGTTCCTCGTACCCATGACGCTGATATCCTCGACTAAAAGATGCGTCTCATATTCTCCAGGAGGTCCATACAGTAACAATTAACTCAAACCCTGTACTAATCACCCATTTTCCGAACACCCTGTGAGGCTGAAACAGCACCTCCTGGTCCAGGATGTGGGACCAGGTCCAGAGAGTTAAGAATAAATTTTTTCGCATGCGGCGTACTACAGGATGAAGAGCCCAACTGCCCTCTGTGATGAAGCTCAGTTCTAACCCAATGGATTTTTTGCAGCAAAATTGTTGTGTTTGGATCAATACTTATTCTTAATGTCTTCAAAAGCTACGTTTGTATGTACCCCATGCATCAATATGCCTATGAATTTTGGTAATTAATATTTGTAAAATTGCTTGAATTGGATGTCGGATTTTGCGTAAATTCATCTTTTCTGACTAGGCTTATTTTCATTTGTCAGTTATTTTAACGAGCAAAACTGGCTTATTTGGAGCTCCTGGGGCGTGGTAAGGAAGTCAACACAACCAAACTGTAATTTCCATCAATACTGAGAAGACCTTCCAACGACGGACGGGGATCTTAAAAATCTTCCTTATTTATTTAGTATTTATTCCGAAGGAATCGGATTCAGGATAACTTCCATAGTTGAAAGTATTTTTGAAAAAGTTATCTAAATGAAGGAACCTCCACTAATGAGTTGCGACTGATCTCCTTCGCTGGGTTCCGAAACGTAGTAAATCTTTTCTATCTTTGGTGTCATCATGCCAGGTTTTTCGGGCATGCCGAATAGTAGTCCCGCAGACACCTAGTCGGCTACGGTGGCCGTGGTAAATGAAAAAAGAAACCACCAGTGCTAATTTAGTGAACTCAACTCTGAGTCGGTCATTGGATTGCTAAATGAAAATCATAAACTAATGGCAACACAACTTGCTTGCTTCTTCTTTAAATTCTTCGATGCAAATGTAACCAATTTCTCCGGTGAACTATGAGACTTTGACTTTCTTGTTCAGGTTTGCACTGCTGTATACGATACACCACAACATTAAACCTTTCAATCATATTCTATGGACCTTTCCAGGAGGCTTGCATTTTTGGAGAAGCCCCTTTCTCTCTTTGCGGATTATAAAGAAGTACCAAATTACCTTCGGAGTTCACAGAACGGTCAAATCGATCCTTCACCTTGTTAATCTTTAGCTGGATATGTTGTCACCCTGCAGTGCTTGCCCATGACTATTTTCGTCCATTGCTGAGCGGGACCTACATATTTCGAACGTTAATTCATCCATAAGTCTTAAATCGCTTCCAATGATGGTCCTTGCATGTGATTGGTCGGTTGTTTCTTTTACAGTGATAGTCCAACAGGAACATTTGAATGTGTTTGCTGAATGAAAGAGTGTTGTACGTGTTTTCTTAATTCCCAACAAGCAACACATCTTTTTAAATACTGCGGACTAGAAGTTTCAATAGGTATTTCAAACCGAGTCACCCAGTTCTGCACAAAAGCCTCAGCTACGGTTTTGGGATCTTGGTTTGATCGCTCTATCACTTTAGGTTACCTACTGAAATAGTCCATAGAAACGAGCATATATTTGTTGCCGGATTATTTTGTTGGAAACGGACCCGCCACATCTATGACCACTCGCTCAAATGGTGAACCTGGGTAGTATTGCTGTTATCTTCTACGACTAAGCCTTTGGACCGTTCGCTGCCATACACTGCGCGCAATTTCCAATCCATTCGGCAACTGATTTTCTGCAATTTACCCAGTAAAATCGCTGCTTAATCCTCTCCAGCGTTTTAGTGATGTCCAGACGACCTCCACTTGGCCTATTGTGAAATTCCTCTAACACGGATGCAACTCTAAATTTAGGAACTATAATCAGATCACGAGAATGATCTCCATCTTTTCTATCCCATACGCGATGCAGAACTCCATCAATAATTTTAAGGTTATTCCACTGTACCCAAAATACCTTAACCACAGGACTTTCTATCGCCATATCATTTTTATATGTTCTCTTTCCAGCGACCCACACTTCACTTGTCCCACAGCCTGCTTCCACAATAGCCCGTATTACTTCTTCACATTTTGGCGGAATCCGCTGACGATGATTTAGGGTTACCTTTCTGAACTGTACGGTGTGCTCATATCCGGCACTCGGAAGCATTTCCATATATTGGCATGACAGAACCCTTTTACCCAAATAATTTCAGTCAGTAAAAATGTGTAAACTATTGATAAAGCTCTAATAACGACCTTGCAAACTACCTATGCAGAAATACTTCATGGTTCCACATTACCGGTTGCCAAGTCTGACCGGATGATCAAGTTCGTTGCACCTGCGTCCAAAGTAAGCACGTAGGATCGACCATTTATTGCTCTCCTTACGGCCAAATTGTTGCTTTTCCGTCAAATTTTGCGGGACAGACCGTGGGGCATTCAGTTGAATAAATCAACCCCTTTTCGTTTGCCGCTTCCAGCTTAGTTCTCTTCCAGACCGCCGATTCCAAGGCTACTGCCGCCCTGTACATAAAATCCGACCGCTAATCGCAATACACTTCAAAGTACCTAAGTAACACCCGCCACTCTCAAGAACGGCTTAACTTTTGGACTTTCGTTTACCATCTTTATAACAATTGAAGGTACGGTGAAAGCCACTTTCCTCTATTACCTCTGGAAATTTCACCGTCTTCCCTGTCGTTATTGGCAACTCCAGGGATAAACACCCTACATCCTTAGCGACTTTCTATCTCCTAGCGACAGAATTTAATATTTAGTTTTGCTGTAGGAAGTCGGATAAGACAAGACAAGGATACGGTCTAGGCAAAGACAGTAAAGACACTGCTAATATTCACTTACCAATTCCTGTTTCTTGATTGGCATGATAGCCGCTTGCGTGACTTTGGCCGAGTTTAACAAAGATCCGCCACAACTTTATCGGGTCTCATCGGCGCCAGTTGGGCACACCAAGTTAAGCTAAGTCCTTCTCCCCCTGATCTTTCCTCCGACTACGTCTTAATTTTTGAATATTCGAATTGTTCTTTTTCTGGTGGTGGAGTAAGATTTCTATGTTATACAATGTCTTAATGGAACTCAAGCTGTTGTGAATTATGAAGCTCGATTTATACCTATCACAAGCAACCGAAACTAGTTGCTTTAATGAACTTATTGGCAACCTTTCGCTTTTTTTGACAATAGGCATAGACAACCTAAGAAGTCTATGTGTGAATAAAACGTTAGAAACAACTATACAACACGTAGGTGGAGCATTAACAAAGTAAAGACTATTAGTAATACGACACGTAATATACATAGTGGATTGGCATGTGGAGAACATCTCCAACCGCATGCAACAAGCCCTGAACATAGCAAACAAATGGTGCGCCGCCAAAGGGCTCTCTATTAACCCAGCTAAAACTGCTCTCATCTTTAGAATGCTACTGCAAAAGCCACAAGCGCATTCTATGCCTGCACAAGGCTTGAAAGAACATGGGGCTCAGCCCCAGAATGACTTATTGGACGTTCACTACAGTTGTTAAACACATAACTACTTATGCCTCCATAGTATGGTGGCCCAAAGTTAAGCAACGAAAGGCTGCAAATGATCTCAACAAATTGGCGGTATAACAGGAGCAATGAAAACATAACAAACTGGCGCATTAGATGTGCTCTTATGCATACCACCGCTTCCCGTCTTTATTGAAAAAGAAGTATGTTTGAGCGCCTTAAGACTAAAAGGCAACTCCGACCTAAAAAATGGAGATATGAGAGTGAAGATCTTAGAAGACTTCCGACACACTCCTATTCTTCACAGAGTGGACATATTATCTCCCAAACCCATTCTTTCAGGAACTTCCAAGTCTTCATTAAGGAACATACAAATTTAAAAAATCGAATTTCGAATGGGTCTCTACCCAACAAGCTTCCGGGCAGAAATACATGCCATTGATATATGTGTGAGAGAATGTCTCCGTAGCAAAATGAGAGGAACTCACATTTATATACTTTCAGATAGTCAGGCGGCTTTGAAAGCCCTTCTATCAACAACATATATATATATATACATAATTGGCGCGTACACCCGTTTTTGGGTGTTTGGCCGAGCTCCTCCTCCTATTTGTGGTATGCGTCCTGTTGTTGTTCCACAAATGGAGGGACCTACAGTTTCAAGCCAACTCCGAACGGCAGATATTTTTTCTTCTATCAACAACAATCACCGCAAAAATGGTATATGACTGCCCGGATCTTCTTAATAGGGTTCCTGGACACCAGGGAAATGAAATAGCGGACCATATAGCAAAAAAAGGGGCAAACATGCCCCTAATTGGTCCTAAACCTTTCTGTGGACTTTGAAAGGGCCACATCAACGAAATTCTCGAGAGGTGGGAAGTGAAGAAGTTCGTTGAATACTGACGAAACTCTATCGGTCAGTGACAAGCGAAACAATTCCTAACGTCGGACAGAGGAATTGCTCATAAGCTACTTTCACTTGCCGAGGACACTTAAGACTTTTAGCTGGTTACTTCACAACCCACTGTAGCCTGAGATATTACTCAAACAAAATTGGCCTCTCTGAGACCATCATCTGTCGATTCTGTGAAATGGACACTGAAAATTCAGAACACATCCTTTTTAAATGTCCTGCGCTAGGCAGAAAACGGCTACAGCACCTTAGTGGTACTGCTGTGCCTCCATATAAACTGTAGAACAATAAACACTAGAATATGCCAAAAGTTTTAAAAAGCCTTAATATATTGGGTACCTAGTAGCCTTTGCGCAATAGATCTATTTTGGCCACAGTGCGCAGTAGCCTAATAATAATAATTAGTAACACCAGCACTTAAGGACGCTCCTACGATCGTATCGAGTGTTGTTCGTCAACTACACTAAAAAAATTTCTTTTCCAACAAATATGTACGAGTGGCAGATCTCAAGTCAGTGGACTCGCGATAGTCGGAAGAGCGCGTGAGGGAAGAAGAGGAAGTGCGATCCTCACTGAGGAGGCGCAATCTGTGCCAAACCGTTTTAATTAATAGCTCCTTTATTGAAGTTAGTCAGATATTGCTTTTATTTAAACTGTCACTTTATAATTTGGAATTACATAATCTTAGGTTTCCCATAATAGTTCATACATCCATCAAAAGTGTTAAAGCCACCCTTTACATAGCTGTTGTTGAGTTGCTAGAAGGAGCCACAGTTTAGGCTGAGGAAGATGCGTTTGAGGGTGGAGGTGGAGGTGGAGATGATGAGTCCGATGGTGGAGGTGGAGGTGGAACTGATGAGCCCGATGGTGGGGGTGGTGGTGAGGCTGATGAGTCCGATGGTGGGGGTGGTGGTGAGGCTGATGAGTTTGATGGTGGTGGTGGTGGTCGAGCACCTCCTGGACCACCTCGTCGTCCTGTAAATATTTAAATTGTATATTTAAGTTGCATTTACGAATTGAATAAGTTGTTGGGAAACTTACCTTGAACTAGGACAGCTATTAAAGCAATAACAAAGAATAGAGCCGCGAAAAATTTCATCTTTCCAAGAAGTTCAACGTTTGCAAATTGATAGTCACTTTAATTTTGGCAAGCCTTATATAGCATAATTTTACTTAGTGAAATATTGAACAAACACTTCAATATTTATTTAAGACTTTATTTATGGCAAATTCTCAAAACAAACTACAGACCACAATGCAAATAAATAGATTGCCGAAAAACAATGTTTTAAAAACATTTAACAGTTCAATAGCAGGCGCGTGTGGTTCGGAATTTCCTATAGCTACTAGGCAATGATGCAAAAAGTGCTAAAAATAACTTTGTCTGTTTTGGTAAATATGGGTGAATCAAACTTCATTCTCATTCCTGCTTGACGTGAAATATTAGGACAAGTAAAGAATGTTTTCCGCTGGATGTCCTTAGTAAGTTATATCTCACGATGCATGCGTTGTAACGGGTTGTACTAAGCGGTATTTTAAAGGAAATATTAAGCCTCATTACAGTGTTCACGACTTGTTCTCTTGCTCCGCTTTCAGTGAGTTAACGTGTAGCCTACATCTCAGAAGGAACCACAGTCCTCTTTATAGGAAAAAAACCTTGCGGCTCTCTGCCTAGCCAGCTCACCAGCCTAGAAGTTTGGCAAAGTCTCTTTGAGCAAGTACCCATAAGGGCTTCATATCTAAGCATTCGGATGCAATTGAAAGTGAAGTTATGCATTCCGGACTATTTTCGAGAGCAGTCGAGTACTTTTGCCGACTTTAAAGGCGATTTCAACTACTCGAAAAGGGTAGACCAAATTTTGCATTTTTGCAAAACTATGATATTACGCGGACTTGAAGAACTGAAGCTGATAAGCTATCAGCTCAAATACGGCCGCGAGGACCTTCTAATAGAATCTGAAATACATTCGGTTGTTGTTGTTTTAGTTGTTCTAGCAGTACAAACATTCCCCATGCATGTACGGGGAGTGCTCCTGGAGTGACAGCCATGGTCGGATATATATATGTATACGAGTAGTAAGTCCGAGTTGTTCCGGTAACGTAGAACCGACTGTCGGGGGAACGAATATATACTTTACTTGCGAATAGATACGAAAACATACTTTGAAGATCAGCAAAGCATTAAGGAAGTTTTTTCCAAATACCAAAAAGTCAAATCAACAAAAACAAAATGCATTCAGTGGTTTGCCATTGCTTGCGGAGGGACGACCGCTTCTAGAATTTTTTTATATCATTTGGTTTTTGAGCCCGTGGTTTCGTACCTGGTCACTATCAAAAGGTAGTCACTCATCAATCCATTCGGCCACTTTCACGCGGAAAGAATGCGATTTTATCACAGCGTCGATATTGATACGTTTTTTGAGCCCCCTGGTACAATTTTCCGGTACGTTTTCTGTCAGACATCATTTCATATTCTCCGTACTCACTATTTTAGTCGGTCTTCGTCTCTTTATCTATTTGAAATCGAGATAATGCCCTCGCGTATCTCGTTTTGAGAATTTGGCCACTGAAATGATCCATCTCTTTACGGTGTAATTTAGAAAAACATGTGGACAATCTTCGTATTGAAAGTTGAATCTAATGGAAGATTCTCAAAATGAATGGAAATAGTCAATTAGTGCTCACAACGGACCCATTTCGTGGTCTAATTGGCAAAGCTGTCTCTATGTGCGATGCGGCTGCCAAACCTAACCTCTACTTACTTCTATGTAACTTCTTATATAAAGTTCGATTTATGTTTAAGGATATACATACATTTTGTTCAACCATCGCAATTGACAATTTTATTAATTAGCTACAGATAATGCAAACCCTGCACGTTTCAATTTAATGCTGATAAATCAGGCTAAATAAATGCGAGTTATATATTCTCAAGGCGCCCTTTTCTCGTTCAATACCATTATTCAACGATAAAAGCTTTCTCGTTCTCTCTTAACAAATCGGCTCCCTTAGTAAGACACTGGGTTGCTAGCTCTAGAAATTTTGAGTAAAAGTAGAGGAAAAGTAGCATTTTCAAAATGATCTGCTTACGAGCAACAACTCGCTAAAGAGTTTTCATTGGTATGTTCAGGACTATGGTAGTAAGACATGAGATACATACCGCTTAAGTCAGGACATGATAGAGTAATTCATCCAATCCGAGTTCGATGAGTGGTGAATTTACAAAGCTTTATTTCTTATGATGTGGTGATTTTGAAGGAATTTATGTATTGCAAAGAGTTAGCATTTCACAAAGAGTTAAGACAGGGAGAATAATTGGACAGTTCCGATTGGACAGTCGATTGATAACATTGCATATCTCATTATAAAAAAGTTGGGATTGACGGAATTTGTTTCCAATGAGCCCAGATTCCCAGATGGATGGAGTTTCCAGAGGAGGTTTAGCGAAGCACAGTACCAGCATGAAAAGGCTTCTCATAAAAAACCATCTGCCGGAATCGGCTTAAACTGTCGGACTGTCGGTCCTTCCATTTTTGGAACGCGCGCTACATCTCGGCCAAACACCTAACAGAATTGTACGTGCCGATTATTTATTATTTAACAAAATAGTTTAATATTGGCGAAACTTCGCAACTTCGGGATCGGTTTTAAATTTAAAACTTATTCACAAAATAAAATCTTGGTTTAAGTGAAATAATCACTTATATTGTTAAACATAAACTTGTTAAACTTATTGTTTTAATATTAGACTTGGCAATTTTCGCTAATAACTTCTATTTGTACCATTCTTTACTTTGAAATATTAATTAAAATTTATTTTTTAAACCGTTCGCAGTTTCTTTCCATTTAAGTAAGAAAATATATACTATTTACTGCATTTTTCATCCTTTCGTTTGTATCTCTGTTTTTCGCACCCTTCAATACACTCAGTTGCTTCGTTCAACGTGATTTGTTTTTCTTTCCTCTTTTCAGTCTTCTAATGTTCAATTTCATTTTTCACTTGGGACTGTAGGCGAGCAACTTTGAATTCTGAAGCAAACGTGCGACCGTGGCATAATGTGCAATTTTTTAGCCTGCTTTACAAGCGGAATAGGGGGGTTCTTTAAGTCCTGCATAATTGCAGAAAAACAAAAATTTAACAAATCTTGTACTAAGATATGCTAGAGAAGGCGTAGCACCTCTTTCGCGTAATTGTAGCAATCCTAAATGAAACAAAATTACACATTAGCACATCCTGCGTGTGTTTCTGTGCCGTAGATTTCTTCTGTTTTTTGAAATAAATATAATCACATTTTAGAAATTTCAGAAATGTCACATACTTGCCTTCAGTAGTTACTATTTCCATTAACGTTACAAAGAAAACTAAGTTTTTATTATAGGTATGTTTGTAAATAATAATCGGGGAGGTTTTGTTATTTATTTCGAAGTGAATTTCAAGGAACTTATCTGGGAAGCGAATTGCAGAACCTGTTCGAAAACAGCTTCTTAGTAAACACAAATTGCGTGTTATACTTCTACCATTCTTTATACCTTAATCATTTTTGGATATTTATAAGATGTTAGCTGAAAGTTTGTTGAATTCGTCATCATTGTCAACTCGACTTTGTGGTATAAAATAGTCGGAAAAAAATATGAGTAAGCATTTTATACTAGAATAAAGAAGTTATTTAAATAACAACATATGAAGTTTATTCATAGATATTTTTAAACAAACAAAACACCTGTCGAATCCCATACAAAATTAAAACACAACTCCATACCTAAACCCATTTTTCAAAGTGTGTTTTGTTGGGTTTGCATCTAATTTAATATTAAGTGGTGGCAATGTTGTTCATTTTCCTCATTTATTATTGCATTCTTATCGAAACATGGCAGCAATGATTGCAATTTGTCAATATGACATTTGATTGACGTTTAATATTTTTCGTGTGGTAAGCGTTTGTGCGCGCAAAAAATAAAATTAATGTTATTGATTTTAATGGAAAACCATAAAAAATCAAAAACTATTTGGCTTCCTTCTGCGGACGAAGCATTTCTGGATATATGGGGTGAGAAGGCAGCTGAATTGCGAGGTCCACGAAAGAACTCACACATACAGTGAGTCACAGTCAAAGTGAGCCACCAATTCCTTGAAGATATTTGTTTAAACAACTTTTGTAAATACTTTCAAACACCCATTATTTTTTGTCCACTTTATCAAGTGAGCATGCTTGTGTAATCTAACTGTATTTTTTCTGTTTGTTTGCTGCCGAAGTAAGAGTAATAATGAAGAACAAAACCAAACGCACAAACTAACGTCACACTCAAAGTGAGCCACCTAACCTTGTTTCTTTTAAAATAACGGGATATGTATTTTTGGATATTAATTTTCGCTTGCATCTTATTCTTAGTGTTTTAGTTGTTTATTATCAAGCGGGTTATAAAGATGGGTCGACAAACAAGTGTTGAAATTAGACAGTTAGTAATTGATCTTTTTAAAAAAGGAAAATCCCAAAGAAAAATTGCGGAATATGTGAATAAAAGTCGAGGAACTGTCCAGCACATCATACATCGCTTTACTAGAGGAGGAAGAGTAGGAAACAAGCAGAAAGAAAGCAAAAAAAGGCGTTATCAGAAAGGGACGAGGCATTTATTTTGCGGGAAGTGAAGAAAAATCCTCATCTTAGTGCTCCAAAATTGACGAATATGGTTGAGGAGCAGCTAAATATCCACGTTAACCCCGAAACTGTAAGAAGAGTTCTCAGAAAGCATAGTTATAATGGTCGTACGACCATTAGCCGTAAACAAGCCATTTATTAGCAGCAAAAATCGAAAAAAAGGTTGGAGTTTGCGCTGAAATATGTCTACAAGGATATGAGTTTCTGGCAAAAGGTTCATAACGGTATAATGCAACGTAGAGGCTATAATAATATTTTTGAAGGTTCTCTTTACAGACGAAAGTAAATTTAACTTATTTGGCTCTGACGGTAAGAAGATGGTATGGCGATAAAAAAAACACTGAGTTTCAGCCGAAAAACCTAACTCCCAATATGAAGCACGGCGGTGGCTCCGTCATGGTTTGGGGTTGCATGGCAGGTGGTGGAACTGGAAATCTTCAACATATTCCAGGCATACTGGATAAATACGTCTATTTTTACCAGGCCAATGATCCTAAGCACAAGTCGTTTGTTGCCCGGGAATATCTATTATATAACTGCCCCCACGTATTGGAAGTACCACCGCAGTCTCTAGATACATATATATATAATTGAAAACTTATGGTTCCGTCTTGACCAAAACCTGCGGAAACATAGCATTTCTTCAAAACAAAGTCTTTTAGATGCCCTACAAGATCAAGATCAATGCCCCAACATCTAAAAGCCGTTATTTCCGCCAAAGGTGGCCCAACAAAGTATTAATTTGTTATTTAAGTTCAGTTCAGCTAAGGTGGCTCACTTTCACTGTGAGATATATTTGTGAACTATTTTAGTTTTTATTCATTTTTTTATAATAAACAAAGAAAGTTCTTCATGTAAGCGATGTATAATTGAAGCTAATATTCAAACAATAAAAACACATAAACCTTTTTCCCAATCTGTGGTATTTTTAAACAAATTTCTACTAAATCTGATGACTAGGAAGTGTGGCTCACTTTGACTGTGACTCATTGTATATGCGGAGATGGCTCAGTCGCTGGGAGTTCTTGGACATGAGGTCCGTCCAATTGACATAAAATACAAAATACACAATTTCACAATGAAATATAGGTAAGGCATATAATATATTATTTCATTAAAGTAATTTTATTAAAAATTTCCTTTGCAGAAAATGCAAAGCAGAACAAGGGACAGGATGTTCTCCTGTTTCTTGGAAGCACTAGCAGAGGGTTCACCAGATAATAGGAAGCGATAGAATAAATAATGTTGATGCGGCCGTTGTGGATAGTATAACAGGTATTTTTTTATTTATTGTATATATGCAATTTTATTTGTACTTACATCTAATTTTATAATGTTAATTTCTATTTACATATGTAGGCATGTCTGATTCGGTTGCTTCGCCAGCTCCATCACTTTCGCCAATATCGTCGGATTCACCTTCATGCTCCTCACTTTCAGCTGCGCCGTCTGCTTCATTTTCATTTTCGCCACCATCGTCTCCAGCACTGAACGAAGCTTCCGCATCTGCAGCAAAAACAAAAAATGCGAAAGTAAGTGAATTAAACGAAACTATTAAATCTGCTATGACGGAAAGCAATAAATGAACTGCTGAGTTAATTGATATCGAGAAAAAAAGGTTGCTGCTATTGAATTATTGACAGAAAGTGTGGTTAGTTTCTTGGAGAGAAATTAATTAACTAAAACTTATAAATCCTTTGAAATATTGCTCGTGAAAGTGCTTAAAAATTAATATGTGAAATGATATTTAAGTTTTAATGGATTGTGCCTTTTAAAGTTGCACTAAGTGCCTACTATGTACTATCTTTTTTCAAAAATGAATAAAATGTCATTTTATAAAATTATGTATTAGAAATTGTATTATTCTGGTGAAAAGTTGTTTTTCAGATTCAAACCAATTGGACTCTTTTTGGCTTTTGTAGGTCGAAATATTTAAATAAATATTTGGTTTGGAGATAAAATTGTTTAAACCAAATAACCTTTTTAACCAATAAATTATGGTTAATTTAATAAAACATACGGGAGAATCTAGATGAAAAAAGTTATATTACTCACTGAAATATTCCTTTAACGCATTTCTTATCGATTCTCCTTCAGATCGATCAACTGCATTGGTGCCGTATTGAATATTGCGCCTGGAATCGCGATGCATCAAAAAAGCCATCAAAAAATTATGTAAAACACATGCACATGAAATAACTGTGTTTACATTTTTGATGTGGTTATCCAAGCCTTTTCCAATTCTCCTAAATCTAAAATAGAACCTGTATTACCAATTTTTAAAAATATTACAATCTCTAAGTTGTATTTGCCGGGCTTTTAAATAGCCAAAAGCATTTTCCACAACACGCCGTCACTTAGACAATCTATAGTTGATTTTTTTGTTCGGGTGTGTTGGTCACACTATGCGGATATGGCTTCATTAAATGCTGAGAGAGACGAAAAGCAGAGTCCCCTATAATATGGACTGGTATTTTTGTGGATCCATACTGCAAGCTCAATTCATCAAGAAGTGCACAACTTTGCAACTCGCGCTTTAGCGATGATTTTTCAAAAATTGCGGAGTCGTTGCATCTTCCAGGACTGCCGCAATGTATATAAACAAATCTATATTTTGCGTCTACCAAAGCCAATAGTACTACGGAATACCACCCTTTGTAGTTGTAGTAATCAATGGCTTTTTCCTTTCTTGGATGAATTTCAATATGACATCCATCTGTATAATAAAGATGCTTTTGATTAAACGTTATTTTTATCGCATTACTTATAAACCTACCTATTGCTCCAATACATTGTGGATATCCCATTGCATTAAAATCTGCGACTCCATTCTCAATTTGCGCCCTTGTCAGTGGAAAATTTTTCAAATAACTTGGAGCCAAAGATGTCCCAACTTCATTCCAAAACTCGATGAGTATTTTGCAACCAGTTGCTTTGCCTACTCCAAACAAATGTCCAATTGATCTGTATTCACTAGAAGATCCTAGTGCATACAGAGTAATTGCCACGCGCTTTTTTAGTGAAATCGGGTTTCGATAGTTCGTTTTTCTTTTGGCTATTTTTTCAAGTTTGCTGCACAATTTTTCAAAGCAGGATCTTTCCATTCGGAAATTATCTTTGAAAAACTTGTCCCCATTACTCTGGCAGTCTATTTCCCAAAAGGTACTGGAATGTTCCTAAAATATAAATGTACATTATACACAAATAATTTATCATAAATCTGTTTACCATACCAAAGACCATAGACTTTGCGAACGCATTAAATTGGCAGCAACACTTAAAATTATTTTATTTTCCCTTAACCTTTTTTTTAAATAATATGTGACCAACTCACTATCAATTATTTTAAAATAAAATGATAAAATCAACATAACAAATTGAATTTCATGCACCATTTTATAATTCTATCAATTTTTATAATTTTTATTGTATTTCATAATGTCAACAAAAGACAGTTCAAACAGAATTTCTCCCAAACTTCCGGTGAAAACAGTTGACAGTTCTCCCAAACACAACTCCTGCAAGCACGGTATTTGCTTTTGGTGGAAACGTAATATAACATAATTGTATTAGCATAGCTTTCGATTTGATGCACCTCGTGCACCAGCCTTAAAATCCAACGGAGAATCGCTCTTGCCAGAATGTGTTACTTTACTACTTTTTACTAAATAGGCAATCGAGTAGTAAAGTCCCCCCTCGACGAACAAAACTAAGAGTTTATAAGGCGCTCATCATGCCTGTTGTTGTTGTTGTAGCAGTATACTGCTGTCATACTCATCATGCCCGTCCTACTGTATGGCACAGAAGCTTGGACCATGACAGATCTGTATATAAAGAAACAACACTGAGTAATCGAACATATAACAGCAGAGGGGGAGAAATATAATTTTTGTGTCTGGACTTTTGCAAACCCTGCCATTTTGGGATTGAATAAAAGTTGGACATATGCGGCATAGGAACAACCAAATAAATTAGAATACTACATTCACTTAATGACGTAAACAATTGAGAAAATCAAAAAGGTGAACGAGAGTCTTATTCAGTAATTAGACCAGCAGCAGCAAAAATTCGCAACATCTTACGGTGCACTATACAGTACTAGCTTTGGGTGTAACCTGCAACAGTCTGCTCTCCTTCTCTGCACACACAACATCAATTGCCACTCAAGTCCAAAATCGCAATAAGGTCCTCAATCGCTTGCTGGCAGTACTTGAGGCAAAGACAAAGAAATGTTGCTATCGACATTTAAGGCAATTGGCCGGTCGGTTCTAAATTAAGATGCGCCTGTCTGGTCGCCTGGAACTAATGAAAGCTTCAGACTTGCCAAAACACTGCTATTCGGTCACCTACACAACGCGGCGTAGATGTAAGTAAAGGAGCACAATAAACTGCTCAGCAAACAGTTTCCTGCTAGGGTGCTAACGTAGATTTCAACCATGTAGACATTTGCTTGAGACTGAGCCACCTTCCAGGCACGTCTTCAACTACGCCGACGAGGTCCAGGGCAAAACGCACCGACAATTACTGGACCGGGCAGTGTTTAGACAGACAATAAACGACATTCATCGGGAGACCCTTACCACCTTCTTAAGCTCCCCAATGTCGTAATGGGAGTCCAACCACCATCCACAGCTGATGAAGAGCTCCAGCTACCCCGAGAGACCCGCGTAACCTTGGCTCAATTACGTTCTGGACATTGTAACAGGTTAAACTCCTATATACTTATCCAGAATTGACGCCGAAATACCCAACGTATGTCCCGCATGTGAAGGCACTTCGCACGATGCTAACCACCTCTTCACGTGCCCCATCAAACCCACTCTTCTAACATCCCTCTCCCTCTGGACCCAGCCCGTCGAAACAGCAAGTTTCCTGGGCTTATCGTTAGACCCAAGGAGCTAGACGAAGACGACCGTTAATGGACACTGCCCTGAGAGGGTTTAGTATTGCTGCTACAACAACAACAAAAACAGCACACTTTCTGGGTCTACCGTTGGATGAGCTAGACGAAGACAACCGGTGATTTATACATCAAGAACTGTCTGACGGGGCTTAGTATTGCTGCTACAAAAACAACAACAATATTTACAACATCATTGCTTGAGTAACAATTCAGCAACGCAGTGATACTAATCACATGTAGGAATCACCAGTTTCATAGTTTCATTTATTTAATTAGGCATTTTAGGAATTAGGCATCCGACAAGGAGCTGCATTTCGTGGCATACTCGTTAAGTGATTCAGATGCCCAGAAGTCGTTTTTACTATAGTGGATTGGACTTTAAGCAAGTATTCGCATGAAGTCTACGGATGTGTCAAAATTTTTGAAAGCAAGACAAATACTATTTGCTCAAAAATCAAAAGTTTCGTGAAGAGCCTATCAGTTTAAGTATTTGGAAATCAGTTAGATTTAACTATTGGGAGTCGCCAAGATCAGTTTAAAATGTGGTTATTTACAGATGAAAATAGACGAATCATCGAATCAAGTGATGGTAGTTAATACACCTTTGGGGTTATTTCAATACCAAAAGCGTCCCTATGGCTTCGCCAGTGCGCCTGCAATATTTCAGCGCTGTCTAGAGCAACTTCATAGTGGCACAGAAGAGCTGATAAGTCGCGTAGAGCAAGTCCTCAAGATTTTATAAGAAAATGGCACCAAGCGCGGTGGGTTCTACGTGACCGGAACGACCCGGATTTATATCCGACCAAGGACTGTCACTTCAGCAGCATTCCTCGTATGTAGTTAACATAAGTGTTGAATTGAAAGAAGTCTTCCTTCTTATGTAGTTTTCTTCAACTCCTCTTTATTTTCGCTTCAAAACAATTTTCAAGCTAAAACTAACATTAGAAAATATATAAAAATAAAATATATGTATGTTTTTTGTTAGCATTTCGTGAGAACGCTTTTTGTGATCCGTTCACATGCCGAATTTGAAGCTTTAATAAAATACACTTGCAATTTTGTTTACGTTTATGTCACGTCTTTAGAACTCGCGTGTAAAGTGTCTTCATATGTATGTACGTATGTGTGTTTATTTGGATTTATGGATTTATATATTTATGTATTTAAGTATGTCTTTATGTTTATGTATTTAAGTATGTCTTTATGTTTATGTATGTAAGTATGTCTTTATAGAGGTGTCTCAATATATGACTATATGCACGGGGAATGTTTATGCTGCTACAACACCACCAACAACAACGGCAGAGATTTTGTTTTTGAAAAGAGAAATTGAAGTAGAAAAATCAATGCTAAGGTAATTCTTCCAGACGACTCGGCTGTACAAGCTGCTAAACTGATTGAACCGCCTGTTAGAACCTGCAGTTAGAAATTTGTATAGGCAAAGTTAATTACTATAGCCATTTTACTCCGAATTTTTCTCAATTAGCAGCGACCCTTAACAAGCTGCTACCTTCGTAGAAAAATGCATTATTCTCGTGGGGCACTGAACAGCAAGAGTCATTTACATACATACAACTACAATTAGCATATTTCGCTCTTGCTCTTGCTTCAGCTCTTGCAGCTTTTGCATCGTCTTTTGGTATCGGTGTAGTTTTATCTCATTACAGACATGATGGGAGTGAGAACCCCATTGCTCCAACATCAACTTAAATATAGTCAGATTGGAAAAGAAGCTCTCGCAATATTGTTTGGAGTTCAAAAGATTCGCCAATACTTATGTATGCATATGGAAGAAAATTTGCGCTCGCCGACGGCCATAAGCCGCTTGCACATATTTTTAATATATGTAAATATCTACCACAAATGACGTCGTCTCGAATTTTGGACCTTTGCGAAGATTTTTGGACCTTTCCACGTTAGTGACGGCAAGTATACTAGGCGATCGAGCAAAGAGCTGTATGAGCATTACGATGACATATACAGAGTGCAGCGAATAAAGATCCAGCGACTTCGTTGGCTTGGTCATGCCGTCCGAATGCATACAAACGTTCCGGCTCTGAAAGTAGTAGAGGAAGGCCTCCTCTGCTTTGGAAAGATCAAGTGGAGAAGGATTTGGTTTCACTTAGTATTTATAACTGGCGCCGGCTAACACGTGAAAGAAAAGATTGGCGCGCTTTGTTAAACAACGCCGAAATTGCTTACGCGATTATCGAGCTAATCAAGAAGAAGAAGAGCACGTCGTTTGATAAATGGAGCTATCTTAAGGTCTGATCATGAGTGGATCGTGCGTTAAATGACCCTATGTTCCTCGTACCCATGACGCTGATATCCTCGACTAAAGGATGCTTCTCATATTCTCCAGGAGATCCATACAGTAACAATTAACTCAAACGCTGTACTAATCACCCATTTTTCGAACACCCTGTGAGGTTGAAACAGAACCTCCTGGTCCAAAATGGGGAACCAGGTCCCGAGAGTTAAGAATACATTTTTTCACATGCGGCGTAGTACAGGAGGAAGAGCCCAACTGTCCTCTGTTATGAGGCTCAGTTCTAACCCAATGGAGTTTATACAGCTAATTCTTAACGTCTTCAAAAGCTACGTATGTATGTACCCCATGTATCTATATGCCTATGAATTTTGGTATTTAATAATTGTAAAATTGCTTGAATTGGATGTCGGACTTTGCGTAAATTCATCTTTTCTGACGAGGCTTATTTTCATTTTTCAGTTATTTTAACGAGCAAAACTGGCTTATTTGGGGTTCCTGGGGCGTGGTAAGAAAACCAACATAACCAGACAGTCTTGTCCAAACTGTAATTTCCATCAATACCGAGAAGACCTTCCAACGACGGACGGGGATCTTAAAAAACTTCCTTATTTATTTAGTATTTATTCCGAAGGAATCGGATTCAGGATAACTTCCATAGTTGAAAGTATTTTTGAAAAAGTTATCTAAATGAAGGAACCTCCACTAATAAGTTGCGACTGATCTCCTTCGCTGGGTTCCGAAACGTAGTAAATCTTTTCTATCTTTGGTGTCATGATGCCAGGTTTGGGTTTCGGACCTGCCGAATAGTAGTCCCGCAGAAACCCTCCTCGGCTACGGTGGCCATCGTAAATGAAAAAAAGAAACCATCAGTGTTAATTTAGTGAACTCAACTCTGAGTTCGGTCATTGGATTGCTAAATGAAAATCATAAACTAATGGCAACACAACTTGTTTGCTTCTTCTTTAAATTCTTCGATGCAAATGTAACCAATTTCTCCGGTGAACTATGAGACTTTGACTTTCCTGTTCAGTTTTGCACTGCTGTATACGATACACCACAACATTAAACTTTTTAATCATATTCTATGGACCTTTCCAGGAGGCATTTTTGGAGAAGCCCCTTTCTCTCTTAGCGGATTATAAAGAAGTAGCAAATTACCTTCGGAGTTCACAGAACGGTCAAATCAATCCTTCACCTTGTTAATCTTTAGCTGGATATGTTGTCACCCTGCAGTGCTTGCCCATGAAAATCTTCGTCCATTGCTGAGCAGGCCCTATTTCGAACGCTAATTCATCCATAAGTCTTAAATTGCTTCCAATGATGGTCCTTGCATGTGATTGGTCGGTTGTTTCTTATACAGTGATAGTCCAACAGGAACATTTCAATGTGTTTGTCCAAATTTCCTTAACATCTAAGGATGTTGTGTAACAAATTTCCTAACATCCTAACTATCTCTCTCAGTGCTCATTCAGAATGCGGTTGAAGCTTTCGACCATTCCATCCAAATGCGAATAAAAGAGTGTTGTACGTGTTTTCTTAATTCCCAACAAGCAAGACATCTTTTTAAATACTGCGGACTAGAAGTTTCTGCCGTGGGCCGAATGCAACTCAATAGGTATTTCAAGCCTAGTCAATCAGTTCTGCACAAAAGCCTCAGCTACGGTTTTGAGCTCTTGGTTTGATAGTGCGTACACTTTAGGTTACTTACTGAAATAGTCCATAGCAACGAGCATTTTCTTGTTGCTGGATTCTTTTGTTGGAAACGGACCCGCCACATCTATGACCACTCGCTCAAATGGTGAACCTGGGTAGTATTGCTGTTATCTTCTTCGACTAAACCTGCGCGCAATTTCCAATCCATTCGGCAACTGATTTTCTGCAATTTACCCAGTAAAATCGCTGCTTAATCCTCTCTAGCGTTTTAGTTATATCCAGACGACCTCCACTTGGCCCATTGTGAAATTCCTCTAACACGGATGCAACTCTAAATTTAGGAACTATAAGCAGATCACGAGAATGATCTCCGTCTTTTCTATCCCATACGCGATGCAGGACTCCATCAATAATTTTAAGGTTATTCCACTGTACCCAAAATACCTTAGCCACAAAACTTTCTATCGCCATTTCATTTTTAAATGTTCTCTTTCCAGCGTCTTTCGCTTCCATAATCTTCTTCTTATTGCTCCCACTCATCATCGGTTTACAACTGCATTAGTCTGATGTCAACTATCCCTTGGACCTCTCGACTTTGGAACAATGATTACACTCTATAGCACAAGGTCGCCGAGATAGTGCATCAGCATTTCCATGTAGCTCCTCTTTTCGATGCTCGATCTTGAAGCCGTAATTTTGTAGCCTTTCTGAACCACTGTGCAATTAGTCCGTCCGGATGCTTGAACTGGAGTAACCATCTCAATACTGCATGATCTGCTATTAACTTCCAACAGTTTCCGTCTATCACGCAGTAATTCATTTCCGGCTTTTCGCGGAGTCTACTATAGTATGCGATCACTTTTTCTTGCCCATTGATGGTCTGCGACAATACTCTTCCAACCGACCGGATACGCTAATACAGGTGCAGTACAAAGTAGCTCTTTCAACTGCTGAAACGCCTTCTCTTGGTCTTTGTGCCACATAAAAGCACAATTCTTCTTAGAAAACTGCGGGCAACATTTGCGAATTCTTTAACAAAAATGACGGTAATGCATGCACAGTCCTAGGAAACTTTGCACTTCGTGCACATTTGTTGGTGATCGTAATCCCGCAGAGGCAATGCATGGTTGCCAAATTTTTTACCCGTAGTCATGATGTCGTCCAGACAGACCAAACACGTTTTCCAGTGCAGTTGCCTCAATACATGCTCCATGTAAAACTATGTCGCACCGGAAAAAGTGTCGAGAATGTCATCTATTCGTGGCGACATGTAACTGCCCTTTTTCGTGACTTCATTCAGCTTTCTGTAATCCACATAAAATCGGGCGTTTCCATCTTTCTTTCTAACTATCACAACTGTTGAGCTCCACGTGATGAGCTCAATTACTTCACTTTATTGCCCATCTTGGATTATTTGATTTGCTTCCTCACCCTTTGCTAATGGAACTCGATGCGGAATTTGACGAATTGCCTCTGCATCTCCTGTGCCTATTCGGTCTGTGTTTATTCCGTATTTCTGTTGTGATTCGTCGCAGCTTACTATGGCTTCTATAGCTCAGCATTTTCCAATTACAGCTCCTTTATATAGAATAACTGCTGACTTCAAATCAATTGGGACCCTTACTGAAACCCTCGTGTCCTTTCCCGCCTTCACTAGAGGTCTTCACACGATTATATTCGCCTTCTCCTTAGCAGCTTCAATGACCCACACTTCACTTGTCCCACAGCCTGCTTCCACATTATCCCGTATTACTTCTTCACATTTTGGCGGAATTCGCTGACGGTGATTTAGGGTTACCTTTCTGAACTGTACGGTGTGCTCATATCCGGTACTCGGAAGCATTTCCATATTTTGGCATGACAGAACCCTTTTACCCAAATGATTTCCGTCAGTAAAAATGTGTAAACTATTGATAAAGCTCTAATAACGACCTTGCAAACTACCTATGCAGAAATCGTAGTTCTCCTTCATGGTTCCACACTACCGGTTGCCAAATCTGACCGGATGATGAGGTTCGTTGCACCTGCGTCCAAAGTAAGCACGTAGGATCGACCATTTATAGCTCTCCTTACGGTCAAATTGTTGCGTTTCCGTTAAATTTGCGGGACAGACTGTGAGGCATTCAGTTGAATAAATCAACCCCTTTTCGTTTGCCGCTTCCAGCTTAATTCTCTTCCAGACCTCCGCCTCCAAGGCTACTGCCGCCCTGTACATAAAATCCGACCGCTAATCGCAATACACTTCAAAGTACCTAAGTAACACCCGCCACTCTCACAGAACGGCTTAACTTTTGGACTTTCGTTTACCATCTTTATAACAATTGAAGGTACGGTGAATGCCACTTTCCTCTATTACCTCTGGAAATTTCACCGTCTTCCCTGTCGTTATTGGCAACTCCAGGGATAAATACCCTACATCCTTAGCGACTTTCTATCTCCTAGCGACAGAATTTAATATTTAGTTTTGCTGTAGGAAGTCAGACAAGACAAGACAAGGATAGGGTGTAGGCAAAGACAGTAAAGACGCTGCTAATATTCACTTACCAATTTATTTTTCTTGATTGGCATGATAACCGCTTGCGCGACTTTGGCCGAGTTTAACAAAGATCCGCCACAACTTTATCGGGTCTCACCGGCGCCAGTTGGGCACACCAAGTTAAGCTAAGTCCTTCTCCCCCTGATCTTTCCTCCGACTACGTCCTAATTTTTGAATATTCGAATTGTTCTTCTTCTGGTGGTGGAGTAAGATTTCTATGTTATACAATGTCGTAATGGAACTCAAGCTGTTGTGAATTATGAAGCTCGATTTATACCTATCACAAGCAACCGAAACTAGTTGCTTTAAGGGGTTAGGCCACTCTAGGATTTTCAAAATATCGAAATTTTTTTTTTTGCTTAAAAGATGCTTTAAACTCTTTAGAATATAAAACAAAAAGTCCTATACGTGAAAAAAATGTTTATCTCTAATATTTCGCACTTTTGCGCGAGCGCCTCTGACGTCTCTGAACCGACTATTCAAATTTAAACCGTGTTTATCTCAAAACGTGATTTTTCAAAACGGCAAGCAGCATAACTCAAACAATTTTTAATATTTTCACTTGTAATTGTACAAGGATCTTTAGAACATTATTCCGCACTGAAATACGTACGGATTTTTTTATTAATTAATTAGAAAAATTTTTATAAACAATTAACGGTTCCATTTTAGACGAAAAATTCTACTTTTGACTTCAAACATCTGCAAAATACACAAATTTCAATATTTCTAAAATCCCGTACGTATTTCTACAGCTATACTCACGTCGATTTAGAAGAATTTTTTTAATTTGGTTTAGGTTGACATTTACGTCAGTTGTACTGCGTGCCGTGAAGTGCCTTTTTCGCAGGGCGCGTTCAGAGATTCACTCCAAAGGCTCCATTTTGTAATATTTTTCAATAAAAATATTTGTAATTACACTTAAATACATGCTTAATAATATACTTAAAAAGTTTTTTCCTAGCACCTTTCTTTCAATGTAAAAAAATCCTTAAGTGGCGTAACCCCTTAATGAACTTATTGGCAACCTTTCGCTTTTTTTGCACCAGAAGCATTTCAACCGATTGTATCATTGTGTTTAGTGAGAAGAGTACCTTGTGTTTTTTACCAAATGCCGTTTTAGTTGTAAGATTGCAAGTTTTTGGTTGTTTTGGTTGGATGTTGTTATGCTCACTTTTTTCTTCCATTTCGCTTTGGTTCTGGTATGATGTCATCTTGTAACATTCAATTATTGCAACCTAAGAAGTCTATGTGTGAATAAAACGTTTCGCTAAACGAGAGGAAAATTTTTTGTTAGAAACAACTACACAACACGTAGGTAGAGCACTAACAAAGTAAAGACTATTAGTAATACGACACGTAGTATACGAGTACATATTGGATTGGCATGTGGAGAACATCTCCAACCGCATGCAACAAGCCCTGAACATAGCAAACAAATGGTGCGCCGCCAAAGGGCTCTCTATTAACCCATCTAAAACTGCGCTGGTGCCTTTGGCTAGGAAAAGGATATCAACATCAAATATCCTGTCCTAAATGGATCGACTCTTCAACTCTCCATAGAAGCGAACCACCTTGGTATCAACTTTGACAAAACGCTCGCTTGGAACTCTCATCTTTAGAATGCTACTGCAAAAGCCACAAGCGCATTCTATGCCTGCACAAGGCTTGGAAGAACATGGGGCCTCAGCCCCAGAATGACTTATTGGACGTTCACTACAGTTGTTAAACCCATAGTTACTTATGCCTCCATAGTATGGTGGCCCAAAGTTAAGCAACGAAAGGCGGCAAATGATCTCAACAAATTGTCGGTATAACAGGAGCAATGAAAACATAACAAACTGACGCATTAGATGTGCTCTTATGCTTACCACCGCTTCCCGTCTTTATTGAAAAAGAAGTATGTTTGAGCGCCTTAAGACTAAAAGGCAACTCCGACCTAAAAAATGGAGATATGAGAGTGAAGATCTTAGAAGACTTCCGACACACTCCTATTCTTCACAGAGTGGACATATTATCTCCCAAACCCATTCTTTCAGGAACTTCCAAGTCTTCATTACGGCACATACAAATTTAAAAAATCGAATTTCGAATGGGTCTCTACCCAACTAGCTTCCGGGCAGAAATACATGCCATTGATATATGTGTGAGAGAATGTCTCCGCAGCTAAATGAGAGGAACTCACGTTTATATACTATCAGATAGTCAGGCGGCTTTGAAAGCCCTTCTATCAACAACATATATATATATATATACATAATTGGCGCGTACACCCGTTTTTGGGTATTTGGCCGAGCTCCTCCTCCTATTTGAGGTGTGCGTCCTGTTGTTGTTCCACAAATGGAGGGACCTACAGTTTCAAGCCGACTCCGAACGGCAGATATTTTTTCTTCTATCAACAACAATCACCGCAAAAATGGTATATGACTGCCCGGATCTTCTTAATAGGGTTCCTGGACACGAGGGAAATGAAATAGCGGACCATATAGCAAAAAAAGGGGCAAACATGCCCCTAATTGGTCCTGAACCTTTCTGTGGACTTTGAAAGGGCCACATCAACGAAATTCTCGAGAGGTGGGAAGTGAAGAAGTTCGTTGAATACTGACGAAACTCTATCGGTCAGTGACAAGCGAAACAATTCCTAACGTCGAAAAGAGGAATTGCTCATAAGCTATTTTCACTTGCCGAGGACACTTAAGACTTTTAGCTGGTTACTTCACAACCCACTGTAGCCTGAGATATTACTCAAACAAAATTGGCCTCTCTGAGACCATTATCTGTCGATTCTGTGAAATGGAGACTGAAAATTCAGAACACATCCTTTTTAAATGTCCTGCACTAGGCAGAAAACGGCTACAGCACCTTGGTGGTACTGCTGTGCCTCCATATAAACTGTGGAACAATAATCACTAGAATGTGCCAAAATTTTTAAAAAGCCTTAAAATATTGGGTATCTCAGTAGCCTTTGCGCAATAGATCTATTTTGGTCACAGTGCGCAGTAGCCTAATAACAATAATTAGTAACACGAGCACTTAAGGACGCTCCTACGATCGTATCGAGTGTTATTCGTCAACTACACTAAAAAATTTCTTTTCCAACAAATATGTACGAGTGGCAGATCTCAAGTCAGTGGACTCGCGATAGTCGGAAGAGCGCGTGAGGGAAGAAGAGGAAGTGCGAACCTCACTGAGGAGGTGCAATCTGTGCCAAACCGTTTTAATTAATAGCCCCTTCATTGAGGTTAGTCAGATATTGCTTTTATTTAAACTGTCACTTTATAATTTGGAATTACATAATCTTAGGTTTCCCATAATAGTTCATACATCCATCAAAAGTGTTAAAGCCACCCTTTACATAGCTGTTGTTGAGTTGCTAGAAGGAGCCACAGTTTAGGCTGAGGAAGATACGTTTGAGGGTGGAGGTGGAGGTGGAGCTGATGAGTCCGATGGTGGGGGTGGTGGTGAGGCTGATGAGTTTGATGGTGGAGGTGGTGGTGGGGCTGATGAGTTTGATGGTGGAGGTGGTGGTGGAGCACCTCCTGGACCACCCCGTCGTCCTGTAAATATTTTAAATTGTATATTTAAGTTGCATTTACGAATTGAATAAGTTGTTGGGAAACTTACCTTGAACTAGGACAGCTATTAAAGCAATAACAAAGAATAGAGCCGCGAAAAATTTCATCTTTCCAAGAAGTTCAACGTTTGCAAATTGATACTCACTTTAATTTTGGCAAGCCTTATATAGCATAATTTTACTTAGTGAAATATTGAACAAACACTTCAATATTTATTTAAGACTTTATTTATGGCAAATTCTCAAAACAAACTACAGACTACAATGCAAATAAATAGATTGCAGAAAAACAATGTTTTAAAAACATTTAACAGTTCAATAGCAGGCGCGTGTGGTTCGGAATTTCCTATAGCTACTAGGCAATGACGTAAAAAGTGCTAAAAATAACTTTGTCTGTTTTGGTAAATATGGGTGAATCAAACTTCATTCTCATTCCTGCTTGACGTGAAATATTAGGACAAGTAAAGAATGTTTTCCGCTGGATGTCCTTAGTAAGTTATATCTCACGAAGCATGCGTTGTAACGGGTTGTACTAAGCGGCATTTTAAAGGAGATATTAAGCCTCATTACAGTGTTCACGACTTGTTCTCTTGCTCCGCTTTCAGTGAGTTAACGTGTAGCCTACATCTCAGAAGGAACCACAGTCCTCTTTATAGAAAAAAACCTTGCGGCTCTCTGCCTAGCCAGCTCACCAGCCTAGAAGTTTGGCAAAGTCTCTTTGAGCAAGTACCCATAAGGGCTTCATATCTAAGCATTCGGATGCAATTGAAAGTGAAATTATGCATTCCGAACAGTGTTGCCAATTTAGCGACTTTGTCGCTAGAAGTGACGACTTTTGCTCGAGTCTTGGCGACAAAAAAAAGTTTTGACAACAAAAATGATTTAGCGACTTATCTGGCGACTTTTGGAGAGCAAATCAAAACCGTTTTAGGCAATAGATACTTTTCTGTCAACTTGATTACCCGTGAATGCCCTTTACCTTCCATACTCTACAGTAACAAATTACTGACTATAGATGAAATAATGCACTACTTATTGGTGTGTTATCGTCGATAAATTATCGACCTTTTTTCACACAATTGTAATGAGTAACCAAATTATTTTTACCACTGATCACATTAGAGCAATGCGGTCGGGGAATCCCCGGATTTTATTATGTCCTGTACGCGAAGCAATTGAATTTATATCGGCTCAGTTGATTGTTTACTATCCTCTAGCGTCCTTTTTAATGCTGAAAACACTGAAGACCGCACGGAGTCCCTTACCGCATGCCCTTACCGGGCACAAAAACTCACCCCCGAGAACAACTGCGTTCTTTTAATTACATATTTACACAATACATCGGTTTGTGTGTGTATGTGTTTGGTTGTATCTACGCAATGTTGCCATTGATATTTTTGTTTACACACTTTTTCACACATCCGCGTTATCAGTTACAATTTTTCATTGTTTAATAAACCAAAGCCAGAAACCAACAAATGCAAATAGTTCATTTATCTATAATTAACATTATTCAACAGTATTTTTAAGCTAGTTTAACAAAAATTATCATTTTTCTAAGTTTATTTTGTAAATGATTTCGAAATGTACTGCTTGGAAACACTGTGTGGTGAGAGAGCAATCAGCTGGGTCGGAATTACGAAATTTTTTTAATAATCGTGAAATAAAATCTACGGTACTACGGTACGGAAGGAAGGAACTTTTCGTTTACATGGGGTTCTCATTAGTTTGATCGAAACAGCTGAGTCGGAATTGCGTTTACGGGCTTCACTGTTCATTGCTGAACCTTGCTCCATTTCAACTGTGTAAAAAGTTGTTTTCCACTGATGAAAGCGCTAAAAACATGCAATTACATCGTACAAAGTGCGCTTACATTATAACCGAAGTTTTGGCCCCATATTTTACGCAATCATTGGTTCACGATCTAGGTAATCAAAAGTACAGTGTACTAATAGATGAATCCACAGATGTATTAGTTTCAAAAACACTTGGAATCGTAATAAGGTACTATAGTATAAAAAACCAAACCATTAGATCAGCATTTCTCAAGCTTGCCTGAGTGTAAACTGCAGATGCTCAAAACCTATCTGCTGTTCTTGTGAATTCTTTGAAAAATCTTAAAATCCCAATTGCTAATATGATAGGAATTGGTACTGATAATGCCTCTGTAATGGTCGGAGTAAATAATGGTCTTTTCGAACTGCTCAAGAAAGAATATGGCTTATTAAATTTGGTATTGATTCGTTGCGTATGCCATTCTCTACAACTTGCGGTTTCACACGCGTCAGTAAATACTTACCCAGACACATAAAATTTCTTGTACGGGAAACCTACAATTGGTTTTCGATTTCTCCCAAAAGACAAGGAGAATATAAAAAAATTTATGAAATGATAAATTGCGGGAAACAGCCGCTAAAAATTTTCAAAGTGAATATATAATTTTCTTATTTTCTATATTCCACTTAATTGACTGGTAGATAAGTTAACAAATAATTTATTCTTCTTTAATGTCCGATGAGTCCATTCTCTCATCATTCCATAAAACATCTTCAAAAGAGATTTCTCATTCTTCACTGGAATTATCGTCTGTTAATCCTTCGTCCTCAAATAAAAACAAACTACAACGAACGTACTTAAAAATATTTCCTACAAAACATTAGAGTAACAAATTTGGTTAAATAATTAAATATATATTATCAATAGGGGAAAAGTGGCATGAAAAAGACACCTTTATTTATTTAACAGCTTCCGAATGAACTTTGTAAAAGTTTTATTACATTTCTTCTCAAATTTCAGTGGAGTTGGTATTACTGGTTTAATTATTATTCATCTACAAATTTTAAGTCCGCAGCTGACCTCTTGTGCATCTCTCAGAATGAAATTTAGGATCCGCCCGTGATAGAGTTAGCGACTTTTGATGTTGACCCTAGCGACTCAGATTTATTGGAGTTGGCAACAGTGATTCCGAACTATTTTCGAGAGCAGTCAAGTACTTTTGCCGACTTTAAAGCCGATTTAAACTACTCGAAAAGGGTAGACCACATGCATCCGAATGCTTAGATATGAAGCCCTTATGGGTACTTGCTCAAAGAGACTTTGCGGAACTGCTAGGCTGGTGAGCTGGCTAGGCAGAGAGCCGCAAGGTTTTTTTCCTATAAGAGAGGTCTGTGGCTCCTTCTGAGATGTAGGCTACACGTTAAATCACTGAAAGCGGAGGGAGAGCAAGTCGTGAACACTATAATGAGGCTTAATATCTCCTTAAATGCCTAGTACAACCGTTACAATGCCGCATCGTGAGATATAACTTACAGGACATCAGTGGAAAACATTCTTTACTTGTCCTATTATTTCACTAATATTTCACGTCAAATTATTTTTAGCACTTTTTACGTCATTGCCTAGTAGCTATAGGAAATTCCGAACCACACGCGCCTGCTATTGAACTGTTAAATGTTTTTAAAACATTGTTTTTCTGCAATCTATTTATTTGCATTGTAGTCTGTAGTTTGTTTTGAGAATTTGCCATAAATAAAGTCTTAAATAAATATTGAAGTGTTTGTTCAATATTTCACTAAGTAAAATTATGCTATATAAGGCTTGCCAAAATTAAAGTGAGTATCAATTTGCAAACGTTGAACTTCTTGGAAAGATGAAATTTTTTGCGGCTCTATTCTTTGTTATTGCTTTAATAGCTGTCCTAGTTCAAGGTAAGTTTCCCAACAACTTATTCAATTCGTAAATGCAACTTAAATATACAATTTAAAATATTTACAGGACGACGGGGTGGTCCAGGAGGTGCTCCACCACCACCTCCACCATCAAACTCATCAGCCCCACCACCACCTCCACCATCAAACTCATCAGCCTCACCACCACCCCCACCATCGGACTCATCAGCTCCACCTCCACCTCCACCCTCAAACGTATCTTCCTCAGCCTAAACTGTGGCTCCTTCTAGCAACTCAACAACAGCTATGTAAAGGGTGGCTTTAACACTTTTGATGGATGTATGAACTATTATGGGGAACCTAAGATTATGTAATTCCAAATTATAAAGTGACAGTTTAAATAAAAGCAATATCTGACTAACCTCAATGAAGGAGCTATTAATTAAAACGGCTTGGCACAGATTGCACCTCCTCAGTGAGGTTCGCACTTCCTCTTCTTCCCTCACGCGCTCTTCCGAAAAGAATTTTTTTTTATTGTAGTTCACGAATAACACTCGATACGATCGTAGGAGCGTCCTTAAGTGCTCGTGTCATTAATTATTATTATTAGGCTACTGCGCACTGTGACCGAAATAGATCTATTGCGCAAAGGCTACTAGGTACCCAATATTTTAAGGCTTTTTAAAAATTTTGGCACATTCTAGTGTTTATTGTTCCACAGTTTATATGGCGGCACAGCAGTACCACCAAGGTGCTGTAGCCTTTTTCTGCCATTTAAAAAGGATGTGTTCTGAATTTTCAGTGTCCATTTCACAGAATCGACAGATGATGGTCTCAGAGAGGCCAATTTTGTTTGAGTAATATTTCAGGCTACAGTGGGTTGTGAAGTAACCAGCTAAAAGTCTTAAGTGTCCTCGGCAAGTGAAAGTAGCTTATGAGCAATTCCTCTTTTCGACGTTAGGAATTGTTTCGCTTGTCACTGACCGATAGAGTTTCGTCAGTATTCAACGAACTTCTTCACTTCCCACCTCTCGAGAATTTCGTTGATGTGGCCCTTTCAAAGTCCACAGAAAGGTTTAGGACCAATTAGGGGCATGTTTGCCCCTTTTTTTGCTATATGGTCCGCTATTTCATTTCCCTCGTGTCCAGGAACCCTATTAAGAAGATCCGGGCAGTCATATACCATTTTTGCGGTGATTGTTGTTGATAGAAGAAAAAATATCTGCCGTTCGGAGTTGGCTTGAAACTGTAGGTCCCTCCATTTGTGGAACAACAACAGGACGCACACCACAAATAGGAGGAGGAGCTCGGCCAAACACCCAAAAACGGGTGTACGCGCCAATTATGTATATATATATATATGTTGTTGATAGAAGGGCTTTCAAAGCCGCCTGACTATCTGAAAGTATATAAACGTGAGTTCCTCTCATTTAGCTGCGGAGACATTCTCTCACACATATATCAATGGCATGTATTTCTGCCCGGAAGCTAGTTGGGTAGAGACCAATTCGAAATTCGCTTTTTAAATTTGTATGTTCCTTAATGAAGACTTGGAAGTTCCTGAAAAGAATGGGTTTGGGAGATAATATGTCCACTTTGTGAAGATTAGGAGTGTGTTGGAAGTCTTCTAAGATCTTCTCACTCATATCTCCACTTTTTAGGTCGGAGTTGCCTTTTAGTCTTAAGGCGCTCAAACATACTTCTTTTTCAAATAAGACGGGAAGCGGTGGTATGCATAGGAGCATATCTAATGCGTCAGTTTGTTATGTTTTCATTGCTCCTGTTATACCGACAATTTGTTGAGATCATTTGCCGCCTTTCGTTGCTTAACTGTGGGCCACCATACTATGGAGGCATAAGTAACTATGGGTTTAACAACTGTAGTGAACGTCCAATAGTGTCATTCTGGGGCTGAGGCCCCATATTCTTCCAAGCCTTGTGTAGGCATAGAATGCGCTTACGGCTTTTGCAGTAGCATTCTAAAGATGAGAGTTCCAAGCGAGCTTTTTGTCAAAGTTGATACCAAGGTGGTTCGCTTCTGTGGAGGATTGAGGAGTCGATCCATTTAAGACAGGATATTTGATGTTGATATCCTTTTCCTAGTCAAAGGCACTAGCGCAGTTTTAGATGGGTTAATAGAGAGCCCTTTGGCGGCGCACCATTTGTTTGCTATGTTCAGGGCTTGTTGCATGCGGTTGGAGATGTTCTCCACATGCCCATCCAATATGTACTCGTATACTACGTGCCGTATTACTAGTAGTCTTTACTTTGTTAGTGCTCCACCTACGTGTTGTATAGTTGTTTCTAACGTTTTATTCACACATAGACTTCTTAGGTTGTCTATGTCTATTGTCAAAAAAAGCGAAAGGTTGCCAATAAGTTCATTAAAGCAACTAGTTTCGGTTGCTTGTGATAGGTATAAATCGAGCTTCATAATTCACAACAGCTTGAGTTCCATTAAGACATTGTATAACATAGAAATCTTACTCCACCACCAGAAGAAGAACAATTCGAATATTCAAAAATTAGGACGTAGTCGGAGGAAAGATCAGGGGGAGAAGGACTTAGCTTAACTTGGTGTGCCCAACTGGCGCCGGTGAGACCCGATAAAGTTGTGGCGGATCTTTGTTAAACTCGGCCAAAGTCGCGCAAGCGGTTATCATGCCAATCAAGAAACAGAAATTGGTAAGTGAATATTAGCAGTGTCTTTACTGTCTTTGCCTAGACCGTATCCTTGTCTTGTCTTATCCGACTTCCTACAGCAAAACTAAATATTAAATTCTGTCGCTAGGAGATAGAAAGTCGCTAAGGATGTAGGGTCCTTTATCCCTGGAGTTGCCAATAACGACAGGGAAGACGGTGAAGTTTCCAGAGGTAATAGAGGAAAGCGGCATTCACCGTACCTTCAATTGTTATAAAGATGGTAAACGAAAGTCCAAAAGTTAAGCCGTTCTGTGAGAGTGGCGGGTGTTACTTAGGTACTTTGAAGTGTATTGCGATTAGCGGTCGGATTTTATGTACAGGGCGGCAGTAGCCTTGGTGGCGGAGGTCTGGAAGAGAACTAAGCTGGAAGCGGCAAATGAAAAGGGGTTGATTTATTCAACTGAATGCCCCACAGTCTGTCCCGCAAATTTGACGGAAACGCAACAATTTGACCGTAAGGAGAGCTATAAATGGTGGATCCTACGTGCTTACTTTGGATGCAGATGCAACGAACTTGATCATCCGGTCAGACTTGGCAACCGGTAATGTGGAACCATGAGGGAGAACTACGATTTCTGCATAGGTAGTTTGCAAGGTCGTTATTAGAGCTTTATCAATATTTCACACATTTTTATTGACGGAAATCATTTGGGTAAAAGGGTTCTGTCATGCCAAAATATGGAAATGCTTCCGAGTGCTGGATATGAGCACACCGTACAGTTCAAAAAGGTAACCCTAAATCACCGTCAGCGGATTCCGCCAAAATTTGAAGAAGTAATACGGGATATTGTGGAAGCAGGCTGTGGGACAAGTGAAGTGTGGGTCATTGAAGCTGCTGAGGAGAAGGCGAATATAATCGTGGGAAGAACTCTAGTGAAGGCAGGAAAGGACACGAGGGTTTCAGTAAGGGTTGATTGATTTCAAGTCAGCAGTTAGCCTATAGAAGCCATAGTAAGCTGCGACGAATCACAACAGAAATACCGAATAAACACAGACCGAATAGGCACAAGAGATGCAGAGGCAATTCGTCAAATTCCTCATCGAGTTCTATTAGCAAAGGGCGAGGAAGCAAATCAAATAATCCAAGATTGGCAATAAAGTGAAGTAATTGAGCCATCACCGGAGCTTGTCACGTGGAGCTCAACGGTTGTGGTAGTTAGAAAGAAAGATGGAAACGCCCGATTTTATGTGGATTACAGAAAGCTGAATGAAGTCACGAAAAAGGGCAGTTACCTGTCGCCACGAATAGATGACATTCTCGACACTTTTTCCGGTGCGAAATAGTTTTTCATGGAGCATGTATTGAGGGAACTTCACTGGAAAACGTGTTTGGTCTGTCTGGACGACATCATGACTACGGGTAAAAAATTTGGCAACTATGCATTGCCTCTGCGGCAAAAAGGTAGTACGCGCCAATTATATATATGTGTATATATGCCGCCTCCGAACGGCAGATAGTTTTTTATACGAAAACATACTTTGAAGATCAGCAAACCATTAAGGAAGTTTTTTCCATATACCAAAAAGTCAAATCAACGAAAGCAAAATGCATTCAGTGGTTTGCCATTGCTTGCGGAGCCCGTGATTCCGGACCTAGTCACTACCAAAAGGTAGTCACTCAGCAATCCATTCGGCCACAGCGGCCGAGTTCATATGGCAACTTATTTTACGCGGAAAGAACGCGATTTTATCACAGCGTCGATATTGAAACGTTTTTTGAGTCCTCTGGTACAATTTTCCGGTACGTTTTCTTTCAGTCAACATTTCATATTCTCCGTACTCACTATTTTAGTCGGTCTTCGTCTCTTTATCTATTTGAAATCGAGATAATGCCCTCGCGTATCTCGTTTTGAGAGTTTGTCCACTGAAATGATCCATCTATTTACGGTGTAATTTAGAAAAGCATGTGGACAATCTTCGTATTGAAAGTTGAATCTAATGGAAGATCCTCAAAATGAATGGAAATAGTCAATTAGTGCTCATAACGGACCCATTTCGTGGCCATTTCATTGGCAAAGCTGTCTCTATGTGCGATGCGGCTGCCAAACCTAGCCTCTACTTACTTCGATGTAACTACTTATATAAAGTTCGATTTATGTTTAAGGATGCAGGTTTTGTTCAACCATCGCAATTGACAATTTTATTAATTAGCTACAGATAATGCAAACCCTGCACGTTTCAATTTAATGCCGATAAATCAGGCTAAATAAATGCGAGTTATAGGTATATTCTCAAGGCGTCCTTTTCTCGTTCAATACCATTATTCAACGATAAAAGCTTTCTCGTTCTCTCATAACAAATCGGCTCCCTTAGCAAGACACGGGGTTGCTAGCTCTAGAAATTTTGAGTAAAAGTAGAGGAAAAGTAGAATTTGTAGAAAAAACCTTTCATTTTCAAAATGATCTGCTTACGAGCAACAACTCGCTAAAGAGCTTTCATCGGTATGTTCAGGACTATGGTAGAGATGGCATGAGATACATACCGCTTAAGTCGGGATATGATAGAGTAATTGATGCAATCCAAGTTCGATGAGTGGTGAATTTACAAAGCTTTATTTCTTATGATGCGGTGATTTTGAACGAATTTATGTATTGCAAAGAGTTAAGACAGGGAGAATAATTGGACAGTTCCAACGCGATTGATAACATTGCCTACCTCATTATAAAAAAGTTGGGATTGACGGAATTTGTTTCCAATCAGCCCAGATTCCCATGGATGGATGGAGTTTCCAAAGGAGACTTAGGAAAGCACAGTACCAGCATGAAAAGACTTCTCATAAAAAAACCATCTGCCGGAACCGGCTTAAACTGTCGGACTGTCGGTTCTTCCATTTGTGGAACGCGCGCTACATCTTGGCCAAACACCTAACAAATTGGACGTGCCAATTATTTATTTATTTTTAACAAAATAGTTTCATATTGGCGAAACTTCGCAACTTCGCAATCGGTTTTAAATTTAAAACTTATTCACAAAATAAAATCTTGGTTTAAGTGAAATAATCACTGGGTTTAAATCAACAACAAAGCAATAATACTAACAAGTCAACAGCGTTAACATGACTTACATACAACCCGCACACTCATACATAGTATGTATGTACATATATAGGTACATCTGAGGAAGCTCAAGAAGACAGTCACTTACTTTGGTTAGCTGGCTTTCAGGCAGGTTCTCCCTAATGCCTCCTGTTCGACTTCATGTCTCACACCATCCAATTTTATAACAACCATTTGAAATATTGCGTTTAAAAAGGACTACTGTTGACTGTTAGCATAGTTCGCTTTGTAAGAATGCAAAACTTTGGATATTTTATCGTAGTATATTGCATTTTTCATTCTTTCGTTTTTATCTCTGTTTTTTGCACCCTTCAATACACTCAGTTGCTTCGTTCAACGTGATTTGTTTTTCTTTCCTCACTTCAGTCTTCCAGTGTTCAATTTCATTTTTCACTTGGGACTGTAGGCGAGCAACTTTGAATTCTGAATCAAAAGTGCGACCGTGGCATAAAGCGATGATAGAGCAAAATTTTAATACGACATTACAATTTTTTAGCCTGCTTTACAAGCGGAATAGGGGGGTTCTTTAAGTCCTGCATAATTGCAGAAAAACAAAAATTTTACAAATCTTGTACTAAGATATGCTAGAGAAGGCGGAGCACCTCTTTAGCGTAATTGTAGCAATCCTAAGTGAAACAAAATTAAACATTAGCACAGAATCGCATTTGTCTGCCAACACTTCGTTGCAAGGAAATGTACATACATGGTGGACATTTTTTTATGTACTGGCTCGAAGCTGGAAGGAAAGGTTGGTGGGATAGTATTCTACAAGAAGCTCCCATTAAGCTAAAATTTAGGCTTTCGCACATCTGTAGTATTTTCCAAGTGGAGGTCGCTGTAATAAAAGAAGCAGAGAGACTTGGCTCATTTGGGTTTCCGGTCACAGTGGCATAGATAGATACTGCTGGGTTGAAGGGCTGGCTAGGCATGGGACCCTGGGAGGATTGAGGTTACCTTGATGAGCTGCGGTGTACTTCTGGAAAGATGGGCTTCGAGTCAACTCAGCGAGCGCTGGGTTAGCGGGCAAACGTGCAAAGTCGCGAGATCCTCTGGTTATTGTTGTAGTAGTAAGAGAAGCCTCGTCAGTGTAGAGTATATCACCGGTCGTCTTCGTCAGGCTCATCTAAAGGTAGACCAGAAAACATGCTGTCTCGACAGATTGGGTCCAGTGGGAAAGGGGTGTTAGATGAGTGAGTTTTAAAGGGCATGTGAAAAGGTGGTTAGCGTCGTGCGGGGTGCCTTCACATGCCGGACATATGTTTGGTATGTCGGGGTCAATTCTGGATAAGTAGGAGGTAAACCTGCTACAATATCCAGAACGTAATTGTGCCATAGTTACGCGGGTCTCACGGGGAAGCTGGAGCTCTTCATCTGCAATGGGTGGTGGTTGGACTTCGATTACGGTATTCCCCTTACGGGAGCTTATGAAAGGGGTAACATTCTCCCGGGGAATGTCGTTTAATGTCTGTCTAAACATTGTCTGATCCGTTGGTGTCTGTTTGTTTTGTCCTGGAACTCGTCGGCGTAGTGTAGTAGGTATCTCCTGACGTGCCTGGGAGGCGGCTCTTGCTCAAGCAGATGTCTGAAAGGGGAAACCTACGGTAGTATCCTAACAGAACTGCTTGCTGAGCAGTTTGTATGCTCCCTAACAGGTAGCATGTTGGCCTCGTTGTGACGGTGTTGTATTGGGGACAGTAGGAGGCAGCCCGTCGCTGTCCGAATGGCATTGTTTTGGCATGTATGGAGCTTTATCCACTGTGTGCCACTGGTTTCAGGCGGCCAGACAGGCGCAGCATAGTTTAGAACTGACCGATTTTGGACTTTAGTGGCAATTGTGGTTGTGTGCGCAGAGAAGGAGAGCAAACTGTCGAAGGTTACACCCAAAATTTTGGGATTGTTTACTGTCTGAATTGGGGTGTCATCGACTTTTACCTTGAGAGTCAGATTGACCTCCTTTGTCCAGGTGGTAAAGAGCGTCGCCGTGTACTTAGTGGAGGAAAGTTGAAGATTCCTCGCAGTGAAAAAGCGAGAAAGGTCGGTGAGGTAGTTGTTCACTTTGGAGCACAGGCCATCGATATCATTGCCCGACGCCATTATCGTGCAGTCGTCAGCGTATGTGACCAAGGAGCCTCCCTCTGGTGGCTGGGGGAGTTTAGAGATGCAGAAGTTGAACAGCAAGGGAGAAAGGATACCACCCTGCAGAACACCTTGCTTAATCTTCCTCTGTTTAGATGTACGGTCACGAAAAATCACTGACGAGTGACGACCGCTCTGGCGAAAGGAGAGTTATCGGGTGATAAGATTCCCCTTGGTTGGCGGGTTTTCCAGGCATCAGTAGGGGGACCACTCTCCCTGATTTCCACTTGTCAGGGACGATGAGAGTGGCCAAGGACAGATTGAAGACCCTTGTGAGAAATCCTACTCCCAAAGGTCCCAGGTGCTCCAGCATCAGCGTGTTCAGCCCGTCAGGGCCAATGACTTTTGATGATTTTGCTTTATTGATGGCCCCCTGAACTTCATCGCTGAAGAAAGTAAGTGGCGCACTGTCGTTCGTCAGTTTATGCAGCCGTCTGGTGGCACGACGCTTGGTTCTGTCGGCCGGAGGATGCAGTGCAAAAAGTCGGCTGAAATAGCTTGCGCATCTCTTCGGGTCCGGCGAAGTACAACCGCTGAAGGTGATTGCCACCTTGTTGTTGTGTTTCGTCATGTTCGACAGAGACCGGAGGACCAGAGCTTACTCACACCAGTGGTGAAATTGCAGGTCTTCAGATGATCAACCCATTTGGTCCACTTATGTTGGTCTACCAGTTGCCGAATCTCCAAATTAAGATCCCTTATGCGGGGATTCCCTGGATCGACCTTTTGTAGATGGTCACGCTCGTTTGCTAAACTGGCTACTTCGGATGGGAAATTAGGACGGATGTCCTTGAACCTTCCAGCGGGAATGAAGCAAGCCGCAGCAGCTGTGAGCACCTTGCGGAATGCGCGTTCGCCTGCGCGCACATCAGTAGAGATGGGAAGAGCGGCGAAGGTGTCTTCGGTGAATTCCGCGAAACCGGCCCAATTAGCTTTGTTAAAGTTAATATAGGATCGGTGAGTCGCGGAGACGAAGTTGACAGGTCTCTCAATTGAGACGATAATGGGCAAATGGTCTAATGCAAGCGATAGCATAGGTCGCCAGGTTATGCGATTTATCAGACCAGCGCTAGCAATTGTTATGTCAGGCTAGCTGCTGCAATTGCCCACTATCCTGGTGGGGGCGTCGTCGTTCACAGTGATGAATGTCGAATCGTCTATCTGCTATGCCAGTAGCTGTCCCCTACGATCGTTTGGCAGGCTTGAAAGCCAGAGACCGCGATGCGCATTTAAGTCACCTACAACCAATCGGGTTTCACTCTTGATGAGCGCACCTATGTCAGCGTGTTATCCTGCCGGGCAGCAGGTGACAGGGGGTATGTAAATATTATATATGTATTTCGAGCTCGGCATCGCCTGACCGGAAAGTTAATCCTAAGCATTTGAAGGTGCTATCCCTGGGGTCGATGCCTTCGTCAATGAGACGATACTGCACTGTGTGGTAGATTATGAACGCAAGGCCACCACCACCTCGCTCGCGAGCATGTCTGCGCACGTTATAGCCCTCCCTGGTGATCAGGGAGGACCTAGCGTGCAGCTTGGTTTCTTGGACCGCAGTTATTGGGATACTGTGTCGGCTTATAAACTCAACTATCTCGTCGATCTTATTCGTGAGTCCGTTGCAGTTGTATTGTAGAAGCTTAAAGCTTCTAGGTAAGGCTGTTGTAACATGTCTGGTTGCTTACGTTGGACCTGCTGTGTATTCCGCTGTAGTTGCTGCGGCTTGGTGGTGGCTGGCGGCTACGAGTGCAGAGCTCTGCAGCAGGGAGCAACGTAGTCAGTTGTCCATTCACGGGTGGTGCGCAGACTGGAACATCTCCGAAAGTGACACCAGCCATTGCAAAAATTGCATTTGACTGATGCCAGGTTCCGAGGTATTCTGGTCTGACACACGGAGCAAACTGTGCGGGGGACCAAGAGCTGCTAGTTTGTCCCCGCACTGGGGTTGGAGCTGGAGGGAAGAGGATCGGGTGTGTTGGAGGAGTTGTGTTGCTCCAATAGGCTCCTTTGCGTGGAGGAATGGGTTGTTGTGGCGGTTTTAGGTGCCAGGCTATCAGGGGGGGTAGTAGCCGTTGAGGCAACAGACGCCTGCTGGCGGAAGCAACACGTGGCCGGATACCGTGTGGATCACTCCTTATGAGACTTAAGGCCTGAACAGGTCTTAAGGTCGCTCCACCCGTTGCACCTAACCGAGGTGGAGTTCTGGAGCCCTGGAGTAGAATACTGCTGGCCCAGGCTTGGATTCGACACCAGCCCTGAAGAGAAGTATTTGGAGCAAGATGGCTGCGAGGAGTTGCTCCTGTGACTTAAGGGGTGATAGACTGTTCACTAGACAGGGCTTGTTTACTGGGGTGACATCCCTTGGTCGGGAAAAACCCGAGTCATTCGGGTAACGTAGAACCGGCTGCCATGGGAATGATCCTCTGGTCTTTCCGGCTGCCTCCTTTCAATTCCATCACAGCCAAAAAACAGATCGCACACAATCGGTGTGAGAGACAACGGAAGCCTAAAGGGAGATTGGAATCAAAGCTTTTCCTGTACCCAACTACGAAAAATCGAAGGCAAGGGTTTTGCAAGGCATAGATATTCTCCCTAATATTCTATATGTATGTATATATGTATCAAAGATAGTACACAAAGCAAGCCAATAAAGGGTATTTCGAAAGGGACGCTGGAAACTCATTCAAGTTTAACTGCCATATTGTCCAGTTTGATGTGAATTACTCAGTAGTCGATGATCTACCACCATTGGTGAATAAAACACGCCAAAGTTTATTGTACAAATAAATGCTTTTATTAATATTGTTACTATAACGAAGATTCGCGAACCGAGTGGCAACAATAGCGAAGGAGAGGCCAAGACAAATGAAGTAGCCTTGATGGCGACAGCAGATAGCGATACAGTGCACGCTTCCTGGGTCTACCGCTAGATGAGTTAGACGAAGATGACAGGTGACTAGTAAGCTGCTGCTACAACAGAACTCGCCAGACTATGAGCTGCCAGATCTAGAAATTACGATAGTTATAGGGCACAATAATATAAGCCGAGGTGCATGCGCATGGGGTATTCAGTTGTAAGTTAAACGTGTAAGCCAATAAACGGAAAGTAATAGAGTGATTCAGTCTTAAGGTGAACGTGTACATTTAGAAGTAAAGTGATTTTTTTTGTTTTTGGCGGTGAGGTTGGGTTAAAAATGCCTTCGCACCATATAGTAACCGCCGTTACTACGTGTGTGGTGATTCCACTAAAAATATCCCTCCTCTTTTCTTGGAGTTTTCCCTCCACCCCGGGACTGCTTCCGTATTGCTTCGAGGTAGATGGCCAAGACGGCGTCCTAAGAAAGTCACTTACTTACTCACCCTGCGTCCAGGGTCGCCTGTTTTGAGAAACCTATGCTCAATGCTTTTCAGCATAACTTTCCATTTCGCGCTTCATTTTTCGGATAATATCCTCTACAAAATTTGTGACGGCATTCCATTTTTCTTCGTCTATCATCATTTTCTCGACAATTTCTTCAGGTGTAAATACACCAATAGCTCGTTGCAGACCTATTCTCTCTACGTTCCACCTTTCGCATTTAAAGATGGTGTGCCCCGCACCATCATACTCAGTATCTCCATATATGCAGTTTGGTTGGCTCACTTTACCCATTCGCCACAAATACTTGCGAAAGGACCCATGCCCGGACAAAAACTGTGTGAGGTAATAGTTAACATCACCGTGCTTTCTTTCTACCCACTTTTTTAGATCGGGTATTAGTCTCGCTGTCCATCTACCATACCGTTCAGATGTCCATCTTGCCTGCCAAAGTCTGAGTGTTTGAATTCTAATATCGGAGAAACGTAGTACTGGGATTCCTGGGTTTTTTGCCTCCCATCTCCGTTTGCGCTCTTGTGCTAGAATATCTATAGGGATGGTTCCGCTGATAACTAACACCATTGCTTCAGATACCTGCCACTCTGAGAGCGCATTGCACCCTTAGCGAATCTGCCCATATTTCGTATCCGTATAAGAGAATCGAGTTCGTCGTGTCCATTAAAAGTTTTCGCTTGTTCTGCGTTGGACCTCCAAGGTTTGCCATGAGCTTACTTAACATGCCGCTTACTTTGGCAGCTCTTGTGGCAGCATGGTTTATATGCGCCCAGTAGGTTAGCCTTGTGTCTAATTGCACTCCTAGGTACTTGACAACTCTTTTTGTCGATAAAGTGGCATCAAGTACTTGTATGTCTACTTCTAATGGGATACGTCTGTTCGTTAGAAGGATTACCTCTGTTTTCTCTGTGGCCAGCTTTAATCCATGGTCTTCTAGCCATGTCTGAACTCGGAACATCACCTGATTTAACTTCCTTTTGGCTTCGTCAGTGTTTCGGGCGATTATTACAGCTGCAATGTCATCTGCGTATCCCACCAAATGCACATCCTCAGGCATCTCTATTCGAAGGATTTCATCGTAGCTTATATTCCAAAGTTCAGGTCCGAGTATTGATCCTTGGGCCGCACCTGCTGTTATTGGTTTAGTCTTACACCCTTCTCGCGTTTCGTATAAGAGCACGCGATTGCTTAGATAGCTGCGAATTTCGTAATTCATAATTCATTTTGGCAGCTCTCATTCTTGTTGTTGTTCTCTGCATTTTATTATTATTATTTGTTGTAAATATCGATGATGGCGAAAAGAAAGTAAGTAAAACTAAGATTTTATTTTATTTTATAGTGAAAATTGTACTAATAAATCCATTTTTCAGCTATAACAAACACTGCCAGTAAATTCAGCATACCGGCGAAAGGGCCCTAATATAAATACAAGTTAAACTTGTACGGGTTAATGGTAACGTGGCACTTCTTAAAAGATCCAGTTGCTTCAATAGCAGCAACTGCTCCCATGGAAGTGGGCAGTTCTTCAAAAGACAATTTGGTGCCCTCCACAAATCTTCTGGTGTTCAGCAATTTCCTCAACATAATATAGTTTTTCGCAATATCTTTTTTTGGTTCCATTATTTAAATTTAACTCTTTCTCGTTATTATTCAACGTTTGTTATTTTGTTTCGGATTACACCAACGCTTCAGCTTGACAGCTAATTTCGATAAATGTCCGATAGAAATTATAGAAGGCAACGATTTATTCGTAATTTGTCAGGCAATTGAGGCTGAGTTACTTACAAATGCGATAATTCGCTCTCAAAATTATGGATGGCGAATTCCACGTGTAATTAGGAAGTGAATTACGAATGAGTGGACGGAATACGTGTGGTAGAGCGTTTTACATGCAAAACCGTATGACTCGATACTAATCACACGAGATACACAGAATAAAACACATCCACCTAAAGTCCAGATTTTTTTTTTTTTTTTCAAAATAAGCTTATGCAGCTTAAGCTTGTAGGCTAACAATCACAGATTTCTCTTTTATTTATTTATTTATTTATTTATTTATTTAATTAATTAATAGTCTAAAAATACAGTGTTTCTTACAGACTATGAAAACAGATTAATGCTGAATAAATTAATCAAAGTAAAATTAAACTTATAATTAACAAGTTTCAATTATAATGAGAAGAAGATTAGATTAATACGAAGAAATTAGTTCAACAATTCATTTAGAACCAATTTGAAGTGATTCTTTGTGGAGCAGAAATCCAGGCCAGTATGATTTGAAAGCGAATTAAAATCACCCAGAGTTCTAGAAATCGGAGCATTGGACGCATAATTAGTTCTTGCCAACCCTAACCAGAAAAAATCATGATTCCGTAAACTTCGCTGAGGAATATTGAAATAGATTTTCTCGAGTAGCGATGGGGAGTCAATAACCCCATTTATCAAATCGAAGAGGAAAGTAATGGAGAGAATGGTCCTTCTAATATCTAGTGATTTTAGATTTATAAGCAAGCACCGACTTTTATAGGATGGACTTGGATCAGTGAAATTTAAAGAACGCAATGCATAACGCACAAAAGCTTTCTGGACACGTTCAAGCCTACTAATATGACAAGCATAATATGGTCTCCAAATAAAGACGGCATATTCCAACTTGGAACGCACCAGAGACGTATACAACAACTTTAGAGTATATGGATCAACAAAGTCTGAACTAAAACGTCGAATAAACGCAAGTACGGAATAAGACTTTGAAATAGTGTGATTTAAATGTTTTTGAAAAGAGAATTTAGAATCAAATACCACACCAAGATCAGTAGTTTCACTTCGATGAGATAAGCTAGAACCACAAATGTGGTAGGAAGTGGGTATAAGAGAACAAGATTTAGAATAAGAAATATAAAAACACTTGCTTATATTTAAATCTAACTTATTTCTTTTACACCAAGAATCAACGTTATCTAGATCAGATTGAAGGTTTAAAGAGTCCACTGTACTTGCAATCCTCGAGTATATCTTTAAATCATCGGCATACAAGAGAAAATTTGCGTTATTAAAACAACTGGAAATGTCATTAATAAAAAGTATAAAAAGTAAGGGACCCAGTATACTTCCCTGAGGTACACCAGAGGACGCAATAAAAGAAATTGATGACGCACCATCAACATTAACAACACATTTCCGAGAGGAGAGATAGGATTTAATCCATTTTAAAAGAGTGGAATGGAATCCTATAGCACTCAATTTGGAAATTAAAACCCTGTGATTAACCTTATCAAATGCTTTTGAAAAGTCTGTGTAAACAGCATCAACTTGAGTTTTTTTTTTAAACGATGATATACAGTATTCAGAGAACACAGCAAGATTTGAAACAGTAGATCTACCTTTCATGAAGCCGTGTTGGTCTACTGAAATATAACGACTAACTACGAAATAGATTTTATCTTTCACTATTAATTCAAATAATTTTGAAACCGTGGATAATTTGGCAATTGGTCTATAATTAGCAATATTGTTTTTATTTCCACTTTTGAATACTGGATTAATGGTTGTTACTTTCCAGGCATCTATGAATTCTCCTCGATCAAGGGATTTGTTAAACATTAACAAAAGTGGATAGGCAATTGCAGAGCAGTTTTTCAGAAGATACGAAGATAACCCATCTACATCAGATTTTGTTGATGTTTTGAGTTGCCGAATTCCATCTTCGATATCAGAAAGCGTAAAAGTTAACGAGCCAATATTGATTGAGGAATTCATGCTCGCATGAAACTCATCAATTAAACCAGAGTCTACTTGAAAATTTGAACAAAAAAAATCTGCGAAAAGATTAGCTGCATCTGTAGAAGTATGTGCTTGAGTTTCGTTATAGAAGACAACCGAAGGAATACTTGAGCATGATTTCCTGGATCTAACATAACGCCAGAAGGAACTAGGATTTGATTTAATGTCCGATTCGAACTTGAGAATATAATTTCGCTTTAAGTCCCTATCCAAAGATTTAAGTTCTCTAGAGAAATGTAGATATTTATCTTTATCTGTGATGGAATGAGAAAACTTAAACTTTTTGAAATATTTGTTTCTCAAATTTTTTAGTTTTCTCAGTTCCTTGGTATGCCACGGTACTCTATAACTAGTCCTATTTATCACTGGTATATTATTTTTACAGATATCATTAATATTATGCTTGAAAATATCATAACAATTGGCAACTTCAACCCCAGTAAATAAAGAATCCCAATCTATAATATCAACTGCAGAATTAATTATATTAAAATCAAAGTTTTTAAAACAAAAATTGGTAGTCACATTCTCAAGATAAAAATCATTAAACTCATAGAATTCTATATGAAGGACAAGTGGTACATGATGCAGACCAGGAGTAGACAGAGGGTCTACACATTCTAATAAAGAAAAATTTATATTGTCATTAATGAAAATGAGATCAAGAATTCGAGAAAGACGATTTGAGAAATTATTTATCTGAACCAGTCCAAAACTTAAAAAATTATCAATCAAATAAATTTCAGATATACTACTAACATTGTTTGGACATAATGCAGTACTATCATCTAAACTAGACCATTCAATATTACTCAGATTGAAGTCCCCAAGAACACAAAAGTTGCCGTTATTTGAGGTTAGAGCTAAAACATTATCCACATGTGCTTTATACAGTGTATCAATACTTGACGGAGGAATATATGACGCACAAATCAATATATTTGAAGCACCATGCACAGAGACACACAGCTGATCCAGGAGTGTATCATTGTTTTTCAGAGATACTAGTGATGAGCTATACTTCCGTTGAACAGCTATTAAAACCCCTCCACCTCTGCAGAGACCAGTTTTCTCGACATCACGGTCTTTACGATAGACATGGTATAAATTTGGATCAAAAAACTCATTATCGAAAAAGTTCTCATTTAACCATGTCTCGATGAGAACAAAAATATCATAGTCCAAGTGCGAACTAAACGCTAAAAGTTGTTTAGATTTAGTTCTTAATCCAGAAACATTTTGAAAATACATTTTTAAATTTTTTTGGCCATTATTGAGAGCACAATTTTTTATTGCTGATGCGTTGGTGAATCGTTTTTTTGAAAAAAATGAAAAGGTCGGATTTTTACACTCTCTGGCCATATGTCCGCATTAAGCACCTTTTCAAAAGAGCATTCTGATACCCCCAATTTAAAATTAATTTTTCTAAGTGTATTTAATTCCGTATCTTTTTTAACAAGTTTGTAGCATACCAAAGACTTAGTTTCAATTTCAGCATGCTTCGACACATAAGTCAAAATATCAGTTTCTTTGACATTGGGCGAGAATGATGACAAGTGTAGCCATTTAAATATTGGGACCACTTGTAGTTCATTATTGTTATTGGAACCAATCACAATAGGCTTATTAAATTTCCTTCTACTACTTTTTGTTACGATTTCCCACTGGGATGTCTGTCGTATTGCGGGCACAGATTCAGTAGCAGCATTTGAAACAGAGGTCGCAGAGACCTGAGATGAAGCAGCAACAGAAGCAAAGGTAACTTTTGCAGGTGCAGTAATAGTAGCAGCAGCCGTCTTAGATGTAGTCTTTACTTTCTTTTCCTTAGCGACGGCAGAACCATGCAAAGCAGATGTTTGCGACGCAGGCTTAGACGTAGCAGCAGAGTTCAGCGCATTGTTTTCATGGTCAGTAGGCGGACAATGAGCAGAAAGAGGAGAGAGCAAGGAGCTCGCATGTTTTGACTTTCCACTACCGAGAACGCTAGCAGAGTTCGCAACAATGCTTTTGAGATTTATTAACTCAGTTGTTAAAGTGGAGAGAGCGACATCTTTTGCTTCAAGCTTAGAATGCAATGAGCGAATTTCTGCAAGAAGATCATCTGATTTTTGCATTGTTTGTTTTTTTCTTCACGCAGAGCATTTACAGCAGATAGTATACGACAGTTTTCCGCTCTAAGCGCAGCTAGTTCTTTAACAACAACAAGCAATGTAATTTGTTGCTCATTATTGTGCACATTTGTATCAACCTGATTTTTATTTTTTGTTTCGGCCGAAAGTACTGATAGAGTTTGACACCTAATGGAAGAGCGTCTATCAGCAGAGCAGGTCTTGCAGAGATACGGTTTATCAGATGAGAGCAAGAAATCCACATCTGCCTGTAATAAACCAACACAATCAAGGTGAAAGAACTCTTGACATTCAGCACACTGCACTTTCGGTTGAGGACGATCAACTTTTTGTCCACATACACACGGCATATTTGACTTGTTTTTTATTTAGTTTTTTAATTACACAAATTTGAATTTAATTCAGACTATAATAAATATAGCTTAAAGTCACTGTCTTTTAATTTTTGATATTAACACTAAAATGCCATTTTATATTATGTCGAAATAACTTTTGTATAGCAAAAATACAGAGCGATTAGAAAAACACGTCCACGTTGAATTGCAAACAAACT